>JAVFBX010217059.1:0-11595 GCA_034783855.1 Mopalia kennerleyi | reverse complement strand
TGATGTCACTAATGTGATGTGATGATTCTAGTGATGTGATATGACTAGTGATGTGATGTCACTAATGTGATGTGATGTATCTAGTGATGTATAGTGCTGTGATGCAGCTAGTGATGTGATGTGACTAAGTGATATGACTAGTGATATGACTAGTGATGTGATGTGACTACTGTGATGTGATGTATCTAGTGATTTATAGTGATGCGATGAACTAGTGATATGACTAGTGATGTGATATGACTAGTGATGTGATGTAACTAGTGATGTGACTACTGTGATGTATAGTGATGTCACTAGTGATGTGAAGTGATGTGATATGACTAGTGATGTGATGTATAAACTAGTGATATGATGTGACTAGTGATGTGAGTGACAAGTGACCAATATAGTGGCAGATATCTCGATTGCTACGTCAGAAATTGATGTAGGAGTTTTTGTCTACAACTTGCGCTGATTTATCTGTTTTAATTATCAGATACCCCTGTACCAGTGTGAGAAGATATAAAGAGTCCCATTTGACAAGTTCTGGCACCAGGAGTGAATTTGATCATTCAGTGGGGGTGCTTGAAGAGATAAAGGACGAGATCGACCAGAGGAGGACACGACTATAGGGACTATTTTCTTGACCACAATACAGGGGGAGAACTCTCGACCTGGTTTAAACTCGGCCAGTCACGTGTGGTCCAAAATAGCATTGATTTATACCCGAAATCGACACATCTAAGCTAATCGAGGAGATATGTGTCGACTTTATCTCTTTAAATCATACATATACTTCTAGTGGAGCAGATAGCTAATCATTAAGTAACGGTTTAACGGTCGCGATTTTATTGATAAAATGTAATAAAAATAAAAAAATAAATAAGAATATTAAAAAAATATGCTTTATATTTTCTATTCCTTCATTTACACTATAACGATTTGAAGTTTGACATAAACTAGTTTGTACGCTGATATTTTTTCACTGTTTAATGTGAGTGACTGGTGTGGATGTGGATGTGATCCGTATTGGATCACGAATTTGAAATTCTATTTATCCCGTAAAAGCCTTTTGTAGCAATTTTAATCGAAAATCAATATATATTTTCGCCTCGCTGTCGCGACAAAGAACAAAAAATAGTTTTAAATCGAGTCCATGTCTAACTAGTATTACTGACCAATTAACAAATGATTAGAGACATTTGGACACTTCCAAACACACCTAATTGTGTCGAGACCACTGACCTATATATAGACATTATATATGTCAATGGTCGTGGCAAACGTTTCAGTTTTTCAGCATGAAAGTTTAAATGGATCGAAAGACAGGTGGAAGACGAGAGAAGCGTTAAATCTCTGGTCATACATTAGATAATGATTTTATCATACGAAAACGTTTGCGGATGCCAAAGTTTCCTTTACACTGTCACTGATAAATGATGAGAACGTCAAACTACAGGTCAGCCATGGTCGTTTCGAACGGTGCAGACACCATTTGCAAGTTGTAAAATCAAATAGTCTGTGTAGGTCGTAGCTTTTCATTGGTTAAATTGTATGAATGAACAGCAAGCGACCAGTCAGAGCGTGGGAAAGCTGTATCCCGCGTGTGGAGATATACAACAAATATCACATGGCTGTATTGCTCTGACATTTACTTATTTATGTATAAACTTAAATATCAATTTTACCAGCTTTTCGCCTGGTAACATCCCAATGCAATGTTGGAAAATTATGGTTATGATAAGGACATATTTTAAGGACAAATGTGAGGATTTGAGTCACATTGTATTTTGTGAAGTTGCGATATTTAGGCGGTGTGTGGGGGTAATCTCAGCAGTTTTTTGTGATGTTTCCTATATTAAAAAGAAAAGTTGAGGATAAACGGGCCCCGGTTTGCTATCAGATCAAACAAACTCCAGTGTTGAAATAATAGAGTGAGCCACTAGTGAGATAGGCTGTGTATATACAGTGAACAGTTGTTATTAAAATTAAACCTACATATAAATGTGTATAAATTTGTGACATGTGAATGTCTTGCTAATCAGAATACGTCCACCAGATTGTGTTTTTACAGCTCCTTAAAAGCACGTTTAAATAGGGTCTGATAGCAAAATCGGGTTTGTTTATCAGAAGGACGAGCTAATCAATATGTGATGATACTCAACCATTTGCAAATGAATTTATTATGCTGCGAGTCCTCACACACACTGTTTGAACACTTCGATATAAATTATTCACAGCTATTTAACACTTCGTCTAAATAAAGAGTTTATTTAGGCGCAAAGATTGGCTTCGCTTTCGTGGGGTTGAACGATAAACTATAAAGTCTTCCCACTCCAGCATACATTAACAATACCAGCGTGAAGTTAAAAACAGACTTGCGAATAATTTTACTAAAAGAAGTACACCATTAATGCCAAACATAACTTGCTCAACAGTCCCGACGGAAACCCATCAGCCATCTGAAGGAGTTATTGTACAGTACACGTACGTTGTCATGCGGCTTTTTGGTAAATTTGTTCCACAACTGACAACAGTGTTTATTACTACAATAAGAACGAAACAGTTGTATTTTCATTTTGCTGCTACACATTTTGGGTTTACTAATTAACATATTGGCTCTAATGCAGACTTGTTGTTTCCGACACTCACTATCGGAATCCTCAAATGGATCATCTGTGATCACATGACCTATGTAACCGTACAAGTGAGTAAACGTCAAGTCGGCACTGCATGTCTAAAGCTTAACATTTGAAGAACTACATAAAGCTTTTGTATCGCTTAGGTTTAAAAAGAACGCTTAACATTGTACAAAATCTCAAGGGATATGGAAATGTCCACACATAAATTCAACAGTGTTTGTAAAGATTTATCAGATAGGCAAACCACGCATAAATCACCTGCTATATTTACCATGCCCTCAAAAGAATAGACGCAGTAAACCTTTCTGACTATCTAAATGCAATATCTAATTTATTTAATACCAATGTTTCAGGGGTAAACCTTAGTTGAAGTTAGTGTAACTAAACCTAGTTTAGGTGTGAGTTTTGTCAGGGTTTTACGTGAGGAGGATTACACGTGATGAGGATTATCGGGAAAAGGATTACACGTGATGAGGATAACATGTGATGAGGATTAATGTGATGAGGATTACACGTGATAAGGATTACACGTGATGAGGATTACACGTGATGAGGATTATACGTGATGAAAGTTACACGTGATGAGGATTACACGCGATAAGGATTAGATGTGTTTGCTCCAGGACAAACGGCATGTGGTATATTTCTACGTTGCCTTGAAACGTGGTCAAAACGGTTAACTGTGATATGTGACTTGTGATCCATAATACAGAGACAGTGGCCATTCTATGCCTTCAGATGGTCATGTCAACTCTGATTCAGATCCTGGTATATATGTTTATTTGGGCAATATGTTTCAACATCAACAAAACAGAAGCAGCGATTTAAACGGTTTACCTATAAAGATTGTTTTTAAAGCGATATTCCGGGCTGCAATAACCCCTGTCTCTTGAAATGTTACCATCAAATATGCTTAAATATGCCATCGACTTATCGTTTCTTTATTTTAGAAAACAAACGGAAGGTTACAGATATATACCTACTTACGACCACTAGCAGCTGACGTGGCCAACCCTGTCCATCACGTCACGCGACTAACACTCTTGTGTGTAACGGCTTAATAACAGGCGTGAACTGTCAAAACTAAAAAAAGCCGACTCTATAGGTCTCGTGACGTAAGCCCCTATTTTAAAAGAAAGATATTTGAGTGGTCAGTATTTGTGTAGATCTTCTGTTTAGTGATTAAAGTACCATGACATGTCCGCGTGGATGAATTTGACTGTAGTTTAAGCAATACCCAATTTTTAAGATCCAATTATAAAATGGATATAGCTCGATTAGAAAATTAGAGAGCATAATTCGACACAAGACATGATGCCCGTTTTACCTATATTCATTTTTTTGCCGCCCGGAGTATCGCTTTAACGTTATGTGATTACATCGTTGAGCTAAAAAAAAAAACGTTTCCGATATGATGTAATTATTATTTCATTAGGTTCACTCATATCAAAGAGCAAAGTTGTTTTTAAGCAAAGTCATGTTATGGTGACTATTAGTTCAAACGTTTAATAATAAACTATATTGTTAATCGTTACATACGGACAAAATGTAACGTTAAAACATAACATACCCTCGACACTGCGTCTAAAAGAATAAATAATATAGCATACATGTACAAATTCCATTCAATGGCTAACATTAATCACTAAATCGGTTTAATTATGAGCTGTTTATAGGTAGGGCCAATCTAAGTGAGGTTAGGGTATACATATATAATGTACTTTAACTGAAGGTGAAATACTAAACTCGATGATGTTCATACATTACAGACCATGTTGAATTGTACAAGCGTATGCCAGGCAAAGGTTGATATAGGCGATTTGAGATGATACCAGGGCCGATATCAACATAACCAGCTTATAATGTATATACAGACGCCCAGTGGTGATGTATTACTACATGGGGTTGTAGTACTTGATATAGATCTTATCTATAGAACATAAACGTATAAGGTAGTGAATGTCAAACATGTACTATTCGCTACAATCAGCTTCTTTTATCGTCAGAACTCCGGATCAATATACAATACATTTAGCCAGATATGGGCAGTCTCATTAGAATAGCATCATTTCTTTATTGCCTCCAAATACTTGATTTTCTCTATTTGAATAAAATATTGTACGAACAGCTATTTTATCCTGACCATGATAAAGGCATGCTCAAATAAGAACTCTCAATTTAGATGGTACAACATTAAAATAGCAGTCCGTAACAGCATTCATAGACACGAGCCTCATGGAAATGAAAGCGACAGGAATGTGATGAATTGCTAGATAAGATACCTTTCATAGAGATACAAGAACAAACCTGAGACATCCACCACGACACATTAACCCAGCTTGCCAGTTGTCTTATTACATACATGTGTTTATTGGAGTTGTGAGAATATGATTCTGCCGTCGAAATATACATACTAGTTTCCCAGAAGGATCCAATTTTACAGACCACACATGCAGAAAGTGATTTTAAACACGTTGCTAGTTTAACCGCATTAGATTAGTACCATACCAGGTAGCAAATAAAACATTTAATTTACATACAGACGAGCACACAAAGGCCATTTTCTAAGCTATGCTGTCTTTTAAATAACACAAATACAGATTGTATTAATTCATAGTCCTAAATACTCTGCTTGCTTCATACAATATATGGGATAACCAGTTCTTTCCAAACAGTACGTGGCTATCGGTTAGTACCAAAAGACGTTTATGTGACCAATACTTGCATATCAAATTCATCAAAGGGACTATTCTATGCAAAAATTAAGAAAAAGTTTGAATTTGAAAACTATCTCGTCACCCTCCCAGAAAACTTGTCAAATAGACTTCTGTTTTTTCGAACGTCCAACCATTCACTCCCTGTTGAGACTGGTAGATGGACCAACACACCCCTAATAGAGCGTCGTTGTCAAAAATGTTATTCCTCAATTGGAGACGAATACCACTACATTTTCGAATGTCCCTTTTATGAGAACGAACGCGTGAAGAAAATTCCCCTGTACTTCATAAGGAATAAACAAGTCTATGATTTAGAGAATCTATTCACGAACCGCAATGTTGGAGTGCTGAAAAAGCTCGCACAGTTCATTTGTGTGCTCAATTAGAATGATAATTAATGTTTATCCATCATATCCTATGTAACTTATCTCCGTTGTATTCTTTTTAACATCCGCCATCACGGAGTTATTTTGTTTGTATTCATGTTTTATGTACTCCATGCCCAGTATTGGACCTGAGCTAAATAAACAAATCTGAATCTAAATCTGGAGATAAAACTGCGACAGTTTTAAATCAAATGTTGTTCCAGAAACATGAAAAACAGTTTCAATAATGGGTATGTATATTTTGTCATAATCTTCCATTACAAGACAAACAAATGAAGCATTTAATAAATTAAATGACCATGAATAATGAACACATGATCAGAAAGTGCTGGTAATTAACGATACATTTTAAAACTGACATAATAACAGATGTTTAGCATTAGGGTTTAAAAAGCAAGATAACTCAAATGAGCAGAAATATTCTGCATGAAACGGATTGAAACAGAATCTCTATGGAAGGCCATTAGCATCAAGTCTTATTGAACACCAGGGCAACAGGAAACTCCAGGGCAACAGGAAGCTCCAGGGCAACAGGAAGCTCCAGGGCAACAGGAAACTCCAGGGCAACAGGAAGCTCCAGGAAGCTCTAGGAGACTTTTAACACTCACAGGACTATTTTTATCAGTTATTTAAAATTAATCTGTCAATTTGATGAAAGTTTTTTTTTGATGATTTTGATCTGTGATGAGCAATCACTGGCCCTTATAGTTCTATCCCTGTATGCCCTCTGACATTGAAGTACAGGCATTAATATATCCTCAACTGTAGACTGCTAGAAAAAGTTTCACCAACATTTCTTAATATTAATAAGATCGGCTCAGGGATGTGGACTAACTTAAAACAAAATCATATCATATTGAACAGATATTAACTACAAGTTGTTATGCTTTATCAACAGGCAGCGAAAGAGGGTAATATTAATTTCCATAGAAAACATTGACAGATATGTAGCACGCAGATTCATATAGGAGCATCATAAACAAATAGAAATAAACCAATGAGTTATTAATAAAAGGTAATTGGGGTTATGGGTTATCGGAGACATGATGACATAGACAAGAGTCAAAGATCAACTGTTATACATGTCCATCTGGAGAGCTGAACTCCCTTATAGGCCATCAAATGAAGGACCAGAACACTGTGAGTACTTATACATGTACACTGATGTCTTACTGCAGACCTTTTCACATTAAAAATACATTTCCTATGGTCAGTTTGTTGACTTGGCCTTCTATGCCAGTGGCTGAATGAAAAATATTCAATTTGAATCAAAATATTTAATATCCAATTATTTTAAGGAGAAAATGTTCAATTTCAAACGAAACTTTTAATTTTCTATGGAAAAATATTCCACATTGGAGAGACAATATTCAATATTGCATGCTTGTGTTTCTATTGGCCCGGGCTCCATTCAGTATTTCAGGCTATTTCACTCATGTGACACCCCTATCGATAACGGAAACAGCTCTGGCAACAAACAGTGACAAGACAGTAGTCACAAGACAAGACAGAACAACTGAAGGGGTGTACATTCACCTTGCCCTGTACAATTAAGAACTCCCTCAAATGGCTCTATTTAGCTTACATCAGATCAACAAGGTCAAAAAATATGTTTTGTGTAGAATTTTATGTGTTTGAGTATTTGTACATTTACGAAAAAATTCTGAAAAATTCACCAACATGAATAATATAGGCAGGAGTGGGTACACTCTTGGAAACTCCTCATAATTTCATCAATCACCTCACTAAAATATCTCAATCCAGCAGAGTTTGTTGTCACTACATGTGGGGGTGGTTTTTTCTGTAACCTGTTTTGATGACATAGCACTGTCCAGTTAAAGATAGCATGATACATGTACATGGAGCTGATTTAGTTGTTAGGCATGACAGTTAAATACACCAGGCTTTTCTCTTATTCAATAATCATGCATAGAAATGTGGTACATACAGACTTGTTTGAAAACCTCTTAGTTATCAGTGGAAAAGGGGAGGTAACTTTACCTTACCACCATAAATAATGTTACCAAGTATTCACTACATGGACAAGTATCTAAATATATTATCACAACAATTCAGACACACAGCATTAAGATATACTTTCTATTTCAAATAACTACATTTATTAGATTTGATATTTGTCACATTATTGTTATTCCCATCTTCACTTTTGTTAGCTAGGGGTGATTTAAAGGTTAGATGTTTTTTTCCTTACATTTATTTTCAAAGAAAAATTAAATATAAGCTTATTTCTTTAGCTATGCTGTAATAAAAATGTGCAATTCTATCATTTTAGTGATAACTTATTAAAAAAACATTTGGCCTTTTCCTTTACAACTTTGAGTGACATACAAGTACACCTATGGTTGACATTTTTAGGTGTTTACTGTCCTTGACAGAAAGTGCGACGGGTAGAGAAATATAGTACCTGACACTTGTAACAGGGTGTGTCACTTTCCAATAATTTTCTGTTTCTGGCCATAGGATCTACTGATCACCTAATTTGATCGTGTATTATTTCAAGATTTTCCACATTTCACAAGTGCATACACCCTGTTGAAAAACGTTCAACACATGGGGTTTATTTTTTTCTGATAGCTTGATTCAGTGTTTGTGGAAAAAACTTTGATTTTACTCGTTTTGAAACACGACCAGTATCAGGAAATTTCTGATTTACAGTGACTATTCCATGAACTAACTGCCTTGATATATTTTATAGGATTGCATTTAATTTTCATAACTGAAGGGCTTAACGATTTTACTTTTCATTAATTCAACTGCACTTCAATCTATTATCTGATACATGAACTATGTTTGTTATCTTTGCTTATTTAGAAACATTGAGAAAAAAAGCTGCATAAAAAAATATTGATAGGACTGAGATAAAAAATATAAAACATAAAATTGAAAGCCACATATTCGTTAAGAAATGGACAATGAACAATAATAATGGAATACTTCAAACAGAAAATAAGCATATATTATGTACTTAAAGTTAAAATGACAATGAAGACAGTTAATTCCAATGACTAAATGTCACTTACCTTTATGATTGTCAGTATTATTATTGATAGATCTGCTAACAAGAGTCTGGCCGCTGTCTCCACCTTCTGGTCGATTCACACTAGTGATGGCTGTTAAAAGAGAGGGTACATGATGAGATTATAACGCTCAGTCATCTAATCAAACATACACATATTATCTTATAAGAATACAACTGCCAGAAATAAAAACTTAACAAATGTTTATAAAATTTAAAGAACATCATAATTTAGATAACCACCGGAGTTGGGAATGCAATCACCAGCAGTGAATATAAGTCCACCTGACCTCTCAGACTTTTGCAGGTCAGTTTTCCGCATGAATAACCAGCCTGATGACTTACACCTAGTTAAATAATTTTGTTAAAAAAATATCCATCATATTTGACTTACCATCTGTGGTGCCTTCATTTTGAACCAACTGCACTGGTACCACAGACGGTTGTATAGGTAGTGCTGAATTATCTCCCCCTGGACCCAGGCCAGCCATATGCACTAATACATTGGGTTGAGTGGGGATAACTTGGGGATTGTCTCTGGAAGTAGGCACCATCCCTTGGCCTCCTGAGGGTAAAAGCACCTGTACAGCCCCTTGAGAATTTGCTATTGGATGGTCAATAACCTGTGCCAGGGTCTCCAGGTTAACACATGTTGGCAGCTGCATACCTGTGGTTGGTATTTCACCAGACTGTAATGAAGGTATTCGTTGAGGCACAAACTGAATACTCAAGGGTATTGCACCCGTGCTAGGGTCAGCAGATATCATTGAGTCTGAAGTTGCAAAAAATTGATGCGGTTGATCATGGGCAGGTTTCTGTCGTTGTAAATTCTGGGCATGGATTTGATATTGTTGCGGCTGTTGCTCAGGATGTTGCTGTGTTTGTAAGACATTTTGTTGCTGAATGTTAGCGCCTAAAGGTATTTGCTGCACACCCTCTGCTGGCAGTTGTCCAATGAAATTTGTCATGGGTGCACCAAGCACGGTAACAACATTTTCCCCACCCTGAGTAGCAATAAATTGTGTACCAATTATTTGCGATTCAGGAAAAAATTGGCCACCACTTAGCCGTATTACTGGGTATTGAAGGCCAGGATAAAATTGTACAGCGTTTTGAACAAGCCTTGTGTGAAGAGGAGTGGGATTAATTTGGCCCGGTACTGTTTGACTAGTCGGCACAACATGAATAGGTCCTGTAATGGCTTGTTGCGCTTGCTGTTGTTGCGAGGTCGCCACAGAACTAGCAGAGGAAGGCACCACAGCAACAGTACTGTGAGGCATGGTGTAGATATAACTACTGGGTGTGGTTTGTACTGTAACAGACTCAGGATTTGGCTGTGATTGGCTTAGAGTTGTGACAACTAAACCCCCTTGTCCAACAGGTGCCAATCCCTGAGCGACTGACTGCGTGTGTTCACCCCTGACCACTGTTTGCTGAGTTGAAGACTGTCGTGTCTCTGATCTCTCTTCTACAGATACAGTTTTACCAACAATGTTGTTTGAAGCAATTACAGGGTTGCGCAGCTGCAAAACTGCCAAAGCAGTGCTCTCTATCGTAGCAATTTCTTTATGTTGTTTCAAATGGCTGCGCAGTGAGTCTTCTCGTACAAAAGAAGCAGAACATTCAGTACAGTTAAAGCCTTGGCGACACATTGGTAAGCGTTTCTGTCGTGTCACACTGACGTCCTCTGGAAATACAGCTACTTGTGCCTCTTTGGATTTCTTACCTGATTGTCTTCTACCCTTTTTCATTAGGATCTGGTCTGGATGTATTTTTCTTGTGTGTGTTTTCACGTTCCCCAGCTGCTTTGAAGAGTAGCTACAATATTCACATCTAAATGGTCTATCCATGCTATGAGTCCTCATATGATTTTTTAAGGCTGTTTTACTGGCACAGACATAGCCACAGGTGTCACACTGTTCAGACTGGCTCTCCGTCCCATGGGTTTTCAAGTGCTCTTTGTACACTTTCTTAGAGGAGGTTTTAAACTCACACTCAACACAGTCCAGGGTGGATTCTGAACTATGGTTAACTTTTTTGTGACTGTTTAAATTACCTGAAAGTTCAAGTTTGAGATCAGTTACAAATGCCATGGTTTTAGTGGTAATTGATATGGAGTACAGTATGGGGGGCTGAGTTACGATATTACATTAAGTAACAGAATGATGTCTATTAACAAGATATCTCACTTTGAGGTCACTTTTAAAAGGCAATCTGATTAATGGGCCTACATAAGATTCAAGATTCAATTTATACATAAACTGATAAATAGTTGTCAAAATTTTTTTTGGCACATGTAGCAAAACCACATAAAACTACTGCCCCTCCCCCCACTGAAAAAAATGCTAAAAATGTAAATTTTACTCAATAGAAAAAAACAATGAGATCTGGTCAAGTGTTCATAAAAAAGTGCCTATTGTTTTAAACATTTTAAACAAATAAGTTCTGAATTACCGAAGACAAGATTGAGCTTCCATTTCAAACAGGACTTGTTTAGGTTAATGTTTTCTCGCATGACTTAAGAGTGCCTGTCCCTTTCTTATATGCTTGAAGACAATATTTTAAAACATCTACAGTTTTTTACTATTCATTTTTCTCAAATATACATGCTTTATATGATAAAGACTTTTTGCAACCTAAAACTGTGATCAGCTAAAAAAGGATTTAAAGGCTTGTATATTATTTAATCCTATATCGTAACAAAACGTTTTTAAACAGACACTAACACTTACAACCAAGGGCTTAGGCAGAAATCAAAAGTATGGTGACCAAAATAGCAATTTTGCTTCACTTTTCAAATAACTGGGTGTCCACTTTTGACAGTTTTCCTGTCT
>JAVFBX010217048.1:0-11595 GCA_034783855.1 Mopalia kennerleyi | reverse complement strand
AATATTAATGGAGGGCTTGTCAATTTCTTGTTATACAAAGTATTAACCTAATTATACACTTTCTGGATAACCACTTCTTGTTTTGTGATAGACCACAACGTTTCGATACATATGCCTGTATCGTCATCAGGTGTAAATTGTAAAGTATTAACCTACCTGGGCTCTAGCCCCTACTGGCGGTGCGTAGTGTTTCCTCGGTTCCATTTAGCCATACACAAAACATGTGTATAGGTCATTGCATTAAACAAATTCATAGATTTATTACATTAATTACAACATGCCATCATAAATAATAAAGAAGTTATAACTAAAGATAATAAAAGACCATCGAAAAGAATTAACGCATCAACTCAAACTAAATTCTGGAAAACATTTTAGGAGGGTAAACTTGATCGTAGTCACCATCCGCTAGAGGGCGCTCACTTTCAACATATTTATATGTGCATTCCTCCTCCAACGTCACACAGATGGGTCGCATTGCAGAAAGAAGAATCCGCTCGCATTAGTCTGCTGTTAACTGATTGAGATTTGTCAATCAAACTTAACTTGAACCGTAGCGGACAAACAGTTTGGGAGATGGAATTGTGTTGAATTCGTAGACGAACCGGCTTATTCTTGGCTATTACGGACGTGTTATTCTCAAAATATGGAACCAGTAGGCCTACAGCCTTTAGCCGCCATATTGGCCAGCTTTGAACACGGAAGTCGTCTTTGTGCGAGAACAATCTTTAACCACCATTAGTAATGGCATTGCGTACTTCGCAATTCTTTCAATCATATTCTTTCGATCGTATTAGAAACTACAGCGATGTAAAAAAAATTTAAACCTACAGATACTTGCATACAGCATTCAGACACGTTTTCCACACATTTTTTGTTGTAGTTAGTCAAACCATAGCAGGTCAAAAGTTTTAGCCGTGTCATGATGGGAAAACTATTGATTGTAATAATTTAAGTATTAAAGTAAAGTATAATAATGGAGAAAGATAAGAAGACGTTACTATACTTCACTATGTTAAACTACTTGGTGGTAGTTAGAGGTTTTAATTTAAATTTACTTGTTTTTCAGTAGTGATCGGGGTCAGTACGTTGGCTGCTTAATAATTTCATACTTTAGGGCTGAATATATTTTCTTCATACCAGTCTGAATAACCAGACTAGCCATGCTGGCTGCCCTTTGACTGACCTTTGCCTGAGGGCAAATGTTGTGTTAATTAGACCATGTCAAACTATTACATTGAGCAGTAGGTCCTATCTACTTGAATTCGTTTGCATGGTCTTGTTTAAAATGCAGACTTATGCAGATTGTTCAGTGTAAAAGAGATGAAACAAATCCCACTCTGACGAGATTTTAGTTTTTATTATTCGACTGTCCATTATCTTTTATACAAACTGCTACCCCTTGATGTGGCATAAAAACATAAGCAAACATTTTGACATTAGACAAAGCCATCTTTCTTGTCCGTATTTGGATAGAAGTCCCCCATTTTGTAAAGTTTTTTAACCCATATTTTACTTAGCCCATCTTGTTTAATGTGTACAGGAATACTCGTAACTACAGATAATTGAAGTGGTGCATACATTTATGGTCTGATAAATCGCATGTGAGGCATACATTTGGACCACAAAAGTTCAGCTTGTGTTTAAGCAAATATCATGCTGCTTTCGGGAGCCCTAGTTCTCATTTGTGCTGTATTTATTACTCTTACTTACAACAAAAAGCATTCGAGAACACTGCTACGAGTCGTAAACACATTTTCACAACCTGTAAATTCTGTTGTAAGTTCTGTCTGTTGTCGTAATTGCGACCAAGCGACCAATTGTTACCACACAAGTGGTGATTGTGACTGTCCTGAATGCAGCATAGGACTGGAGACTGACCGAGAAGCATATTTAGGGAGACCTATAAAAACTTTATCATCTCAGTCATATTATACAGGTGAAATGTTGTTTGCTGCTATAACAATGATAGGCTCATTTTGATGCAGTTACTTCTATGTGTTAGCTGATTGACTATTTAATACTTAACAAAAAACATGCCTTTGGGAGTTAAGGGTAAATGTAGGTATAGTCAGAAAAGGATCACTGTAGATAGGAGTCTGCTATTTAGGCTGTCTTGATAAACATTGCATTTATGAAGACTATTCTATTTATTTTGCACATGCCAGGAATACTCTCCTTTCTTATAACCAGCTTTCGGACCTATTGACTTAAAATCATCCAATATGAAATTAGGTATGCGCTGTAGAACTTTTAAAAGCAATGACCATACAGTCAATCATTCTATTTGAACCCTAATGCTCATACATTAATTAATATATTGAAAATCGTCATCAAAATGATACTTTTATATATGGACATTTTTAACACGTTGGTATGTCTGTATCAGTTCAATTTATTTTCGTTTTTATACGGCCATCATTTGACAGGACGTATTATGTTATGGGGTCATCCGTTCGTTTTTTGGACATTAAAAACTGCTCTTACTTTCATTTCCGTGTGTTAATTTGAAAACTTATTGTGGAATTCAAATCAAACTTTATGTAATTGTTCCATGTGCCCAGACGTCGCCTGGGATTAGTTTTGGTGTATATCAGACCAGAGGTAGTGCCACCTGGTGGCAAACTCTAAATTTCATTTTGGTTTCTTCATTTACAAACTTCTGTGAGGATTAGAATCAAACTTTATATGATTGTTCCATGTGACAAGACGTCGCTTAGGATTAGTTTTGGCATAAGTCTGACTACAGGTGGCTCCACCTGGTGACAAAGTCTAAATTTCATTTTTTTATGTTAATTTGAAACTTCAAAGTAAGTGTTTTTTTTGACAAAACAAGAGTTACGATATTCCATGTGTCAAAAAGTCATGTAGGATTTCATTTGTCTAACTTGTTAACTTGAAATCTCTCGTCAACTTTTTGGTTCCACACATTAACTTGAAACCCCCTTTTGGAATTTAAATCAAACGTGGTATAATATTTCACGTGTTCAAGATGTCGTGTAGAATTTTATTTGATGTATTCCTGTCTAGATATGCTGTCACCTGGTGGACTCTTTCCAAACTTTATTTTAATATTCCATATGGCAAGATTTCTTCAGGCATATATTGCGACTCACTTGAGCTCTTGTTCATTAATGCGAAGGGCATGGTATTGATTGGAATATAAACTTTTAAGGGGGGAGGCTACTCGAAAACATATTTTCCTCATTTTCAGGAATAAAGGCAAATAACTTGCAGAGATTGTTCGAGGGACCACATGATTTAGTACCGTGGGTAAAAAAATCCAAGATGGCCGCTGTTGGCATGGTAACGGCGGCCATCTTGGATTTTTCATGAAATATTTTGGCCCCTCGTATCTTGGAACTGGTGTGTGATATTGAATTTGTTTTTTTTCTATTTGATACATACTGACATTTATTACAAACAGACAGAGGCGAAATTAGCTTAGCAAAAATAGTTACTGGGAATTATCCAGCTGAAATTCTGACAATTCGGAGGGGTCCTTTTGGCCCCTTACCTCACCCGTAGAAGGCCACGTCTGCCACTTATAAAAAATTCCTTCTGTAAGTTTGTAATATGTATCAGTATCTATGTGCATGTCAATTTTCAGTTAATTCTGCTTGAAAATACACCCCCAGTGTGGGTCTGAAGTTGGAAAAAATTTATTTTTAGAAAAACCTCTTTGAAATGTAATATTCATATATTACAAGTCGATCAGTGAAATAAACATTAAAATTGATGTTACTTGTTTACTTTCTGTTCTGAATTTCTGAATAAAGTTCTTTTAAATGTATTTTAAAATCCCCCTGGTTCATAATCATCATTGTCTCTCTGCTGAAGACCCCTCAGAAATTCACGGTGTTTGTCTTGTACCCTCTTTTGAGCATTTTTTAATCTTATCCGGTCTTTCTCAGTTGAATGTACCCTAGCATTTGGCCCCATGTCAATGTCCATGAAGGACAGGGCACTCTGTACTGATCTCTCAGCCCCTTCATTCCACTCACTTATTGCTGCTGTGATAGCAGCACGAACCCTCAGTAGTCCCCTAAAACCTATCTTTAGACAACGCCCCCATATCTGTGAATGCACACTTTCATTTGCATTTTGCGTCATTCCACGAGTACACCTCTCCAAAAGTACAGGATTGGCAAGCCTATTATATACTGGTTTTAAATATGTACCCACTTCTCTTAGAAGAGGGTGGTGAAGGTTTTCCTTATGCAGACCAGGGCGTTCATTTTTGGCAATGGCTCTGTTATAAAAGCACCAACTCTCCTTGCCTTGCGGACATCGAGTGTGATGGGGGTCCTCATCCAAGGAGATGGCATAAAGGAACGAGGCATAGATAGCTGATCTCAGCATCCACACCCTTATCCAAGTTATTGCGAATAGCCCACTCATTATACTGTTGTAAGCGATTTATAGTCCGATCTGTAAGCTTACCCCACCCCCTACCACCCATCTGAACACCCGCATCGCGTCCTTCATTCCTAGCATCCCGAAGAGCCTTTCCAATACGTTTAGCTACATGGTTTATGCATTCCTCTTTTCGAATGGGATGATCATCACCATATGGATTTAGATCACAGATATGGGGGTAGGTGCTGGAGTCTCCATCTGACAACAAAACAATATATCTAAAACCATGCTTCTCCATGGACCTCTGCCACAAAATTGCAGCCAGCCCTTTCTCCATACTGTTCGGTGACTGGTCCCAGTTCTTGTCACATGTGTGCGTTGCTTTCCAGTCCCTATATTCCCTACTGTTTTCATCCATTTTACTTCCAACAAGAGAACAACCATAGCAGAATAGACTCAGCACATCAAAATCAAGAATAAAATTGGTCAACAAATCAATTACACACCCTACCCCATAAAGTGAACTATGTCCTCCTCTCCCCCTTGTCATCCACGAGCCGTCAAATGAAACTGAAATGTCACAGACATCATTTGGCGAAAGGGTTGGATCAGCATCGGCATAGGCTTGTCGAACACACAAAGATGAGTGAGCTAAAATATCATTCACTGTTTCTGCCAATGCTGCATAAACTGCTACTTGGTGTTTTTCATAAGTTCGGTGTGTTACACAAGGGCTATCTAACCATGTGCATAGTTTTTTCATGCCTATATACCCACTACCGGAATCTAACGTCCCTGCCACTAACCTCCTTGTCGTGAGAAACGGGACCCTTGAACTAGTATTCCCACCCATCCGATCAGAACTGAGGTGCTCTCCATACACATGATCACAATTACTACATCTAGTCCTAAACCCAACAACAACCCCTTTCCCTTTATTCACTACATCAACAGTCAATGCTGTTTTTAGACACTGACTACAGGGTAGGTCCTTCACTATGTTCTTTAGTGCTGATACTTGAACAATCAAACAGGAGTTGTCATCACTCACAACTCTATTCCCCCCCATTGTCACCATTTTCGTCCTGATCGCCCTCATCATCACTTTCCCCAGTAAGTAACACTTTCAAGAGGTCAAATCTTTTCTTAGTGGAAGAATTAATATTTTCAGAATCATCTGCACCAGCCCCGTCCGCATTTTCAGTCTGATTTTCACGATTAGGCCTCGGAACAGCTATGTTATCACAGCTGTCCGCGCTACTACCCGGTTCAATAACATCGTTTTTTTCACTATTAATACGTTTTTCGCGAGCATTTTTTAACTGACCTACTTCGTGTACACTTAGAACTATTTGATTGCCTTATACTTTTTTTCTAAAACTAAGATAATTCAAAGTAATAGCACTCAACAGAAAGAAACAAACCGGACCGAAAATGAAGCACCTGACAGAACCCTCCCAAAGTCCAGAACTAAACACTGGTACGAGGATAGCAAAATGTTTATAAGCAGTGCTTTAATAAACATTCTCTTTCAGGTAACTTTATGCCCTCTGGCTAGGGGCAATTCGTTTGAAGAGTAGCAATGCTGTCTTTAGTTAGCATTGGAGGAAAATTAACTTTCCAATATTTAATATGTAAACGCTTCACATAGACAGAATTAAAGAAAAAGAAATGATATTTACACTCAAATGAAAACGGGTTGGGGTTTGTTTTTCTTTGCAAAATGAAAAACAGATATACATATTTAATAGTGTCCATTACGAAGTAAGGTTCTGGTATTGGCGATTTAAACTCTCAACCGAGGAAGCATTTCTGACATTTGGTGGCAATTGGTTCCAATGAAAAGGTCCGAAATATGAAAGATATTTTTTAAAGAGCTCAGAGTGTGGAAATGGGATGTCTAATTGCAAGCTTGATGAGGAACGAAGATTTCTTTCATTAGATGGTTTTACTGAAAATAGGTTTGTCATATAGTCTGGGTAATATCCATTTAAACATTTATAAACACTTAGCATCTTTTGATATTTGATAATTTGATAGATAGGCATCCAGTGTAATTCTTGAAACATTTCTTCACTTGATAAGTTCCTGCTGTTATCAAGAATTAGTCTGGCTGCAGTTTTTTGTAATTTATAAATCCTATCAAGCAAGCATTGCGAACTGTTTCCCCACATAGTGACTCCATAGTTAAGGTGAGGTAAAATATAACCATTGTAAAAAGCTAGTCTAGTATTTTTAGGAAGTATTTGTTTATGCTTCCTCAGTATAGATAGTAATTTTGACACAGTACTGCATACACTTGATATATGTCTGTGCCATGTCAAAGTAGAGTCAATATGTAGACCAAGCAACTTTACTTCTGTAACATTCTCTATATCTACTTCATTGACTCTGATGTGGAACCCATGCTGACGATACTTTTTGAGTTTTTGAGATGTACTGATAAGCATAGACTTTGTTTTATTTAAATTAATTATCATTTTATTTTCAGAACACCATTTATTAATATTGGTCAGATTCGAATTAAGAAGGGTTTCAATTTCAGATACTGATGTAGAAGATTTGTATAAGGTGGTATCATCAGCATAGAAATCCACATCACAGCCATTGATATGTAGCACACAATCATTTATATACAGAATAAATAATAAAGGGCCCAGTATTGATCCTTGTGGAACCCCACACTTAACAGATAACGGGTTAGACATTTTGTTTTCTATTAAAACTCTTTGTGTTCTAGAATGAAGATAAGACTCCATCCATTTTAGAGCATTTCCATTTATACCATAAATTTGTAATTTGTTGGTGGTCAAGAAGGTCAAATGCTTTTCTAAAATCTATAAAAACTGAGCCAACAACTTCATCATTGTCTATGGATTGTACCCACTTTTCTGTCATTTTAGTTAATGCAGTAAAGCAGGAGTGCTTAGGGCGGAAACCAGATTGACTCTCACATAAGAGATTATTGTTTTGGATAAAATGGTAAAGCGTGTCATGTACATGTCTCTCAAGAATTTTAGATAGAATAGGTAGGATGGAGATTGGTCTGTAATTTTCAGCTTGATTTGTGGAGCCAGATTTGTGAAGTGGAATAACTTTAGATTCTTTCCAGCATTGTGGAAAAGAGTTGTTTGTAATACTTAAATTTAGAATTTCAGTTATAGAAGGTGTTATGATGTCTGCACTTAACTTCAGAAAACGTGTACTAATTCCATCTAGTCCAGTACTTTTCTTCATATCAAGTTTCAGAAGGAATTCAAAAACAGTTTGCTCTGTAATAAGAGGAATTTTGAAAAAGTTTTCTGGTGGTTTTCTTTCTGAAATAAAATTTTGAAGTTTTTTAAGTGATGGGGATGGATCTGTATCATTTGTTGTGAGTAAGTGCTCTGCAGCATGAATGAAGAATTTATTAAGCTCATCAGCTTTTTCACTAGAGTCCATCACTTGGCGGGTATCTCCAAATGACATGGATACTGGAGTACATGAGGAGGGTTTTGGGTTTAGTTTTTTTATCAGTTTCCAGGGATTTCTCTGTTTGTCATTTGTTATTAAATTTTGAAAGAAGTCTTGTTTAGCTTTATGGATTAGTCTGTTAATTTTGTTCTTTTCTTCTCTTGATTCTGTGAAATGTTTGTTGTTGTTGGAGGCCTTCTGTCTGGAAACCATGGCATGAACAATTTCTTCATTTAGCCATTCTGGCTGTTTGCCTCTTTTTACTCGTTTTTGCTTTTGAGGTGCGTTGGCATCTATTACTTTCAAAAAGGATGCCATTCAGTTATTAAGAGCAGAGTTTGGATCAGTGCATGTATTGAGAAATGCCCAGTCTTCTGTCAGCAATTCATTACGAAATTGGAATGGAACCAATTACCAACTACACTCCGCAGGGTAGAATCAACATCCTTGTTTAAATCCGGAGCCAAATCATATCTACTTCAATCTAAACTAGTGTCCAAAAGAAACGATACCAACTGCGTGAATTGTCTAGTATGAAAACATGCCAATATTATTGTTCTTTTTTTTGTAGATGTCCAAACGTACTCCCAAAAAAAAAATGGCTGAGTGACGATGGAAGCACGGAGGAGGAAGACTGCCGACTAACCCAGAATCCATTTCCAATTACTTTGCTGTCAAATCCATTATTAAAAACACCAGAGAAGGAGAACAGTAACAAATCTGGTGAGGACATGCAACAAGGTTCCCCAGAGAAGAACCCCGGTTCGCCAGAGCCAGAGAAGAGTGATCTGAGCCATGAAGAACAAAACATATCACTGGACCCAGAGTCCAACACCTATATGTTGTCCGACACAGGGAGCCAATTTCCAACGGTAACGCTTGGAATTGTCGGTTCTTCAAGGGGAGATATTAAACTTACAACCAGGAGTACGCAAACCATTATGCCGGGGCGAAGACGGCACTCCAGAAGCAGCAAATCTAAAGAAACTGTCCGGCCCCAAGTCCAGTGCCCCCACTGCCCCAAATTAGTGGTCAATCTAACCCGCCATGTAAAAGTGATGCACGGGCACAGGAAATATATCATTCTCATGAGCCAGAACCGCAAGAAGGTCGGGTCCCCCAGCAAAAAGAAATTGCTATGTCCAGAGTGCAACATGTCTCTGACCCGATTAGATAGACATTTGGTGCGAATACACCGTATCCCCAAGGAATCGCGTCGGCACCGACTGCTTATGAGACGAGCCAAAGCTGAATTAAAGACCAGAGAAGTCAGAGACCCCGCCTCTCCAGGTGACCCAGTGGCAGATGAGAGACGGACAGACACGCCGTCTCCAGCTGTCGCTGGCCCATCTCACCGAGAGCCTACACATAAATCACTGTCTCCAAGCCCGCCTAGACCAGACAGGAGGAGACCGGTCATAGTTGAAACATCCTCCTCTGAAGGCACACCATTTTGCCCTTCTGTAAGTATATTTCGCAATATGAACTTCTTTTAGTTAAACATTGGGTTAACAATCGAGTTAGCCATGACTGACCGACCGACCGTAAGAGTAATAATAATAACCCTAAGAAATGACAGACTGAATAACAAAAATGTTACTAAGAATAAATACTAATACTAACCCTAGTATAACCATGACTCCACAACAACAAAAAATCACTACGTGTCATTAATACTTTTAAATTTATTATTTCAGGAAGAAGAAGAATCTTCTTCCAGTGAAAGTTCTGACGTTGCCCCGCAATCAGACATACCGGAAAGCCACTCTCTAACCTGGGCCGCATCCGACTGAGGAAGCCAGGAAGCTACTGGCCCAGTTCGAACGATATCTTGTATCTGTGGATGGTGGGGCACTGTCCCAAAAGACTGCAAGATCCTTTCGAAAGCAGGCCCTTTACATCTGGGGGAAAGTGGACCACTTGTTACACCTTAACAATCGAAGGTGTGAAAGAAGTCGTGGAGGGGATGAGGACCATTATACAGGGGAAGACTGTGAGGAACTACTTGTTAGCCTTTAAAAAGTTTACCAAATTCCTCGCTCTACTGGACATCCTAGACCCAGATGATGTGTTCAGAATGGAAACTGCATTGGACAATTGGAGTAAATCCCAGAGGGTGAACATAAGAAAGAGGCGTGTTCATGCCTTCAGCCAAGATCAAGGTAGTCACTAATAATTTTCATGTCAATTTGTGTTTGAGAAAAAAAAAACAGCGAGGTGGAGGAAAACCTCATCGAAGCCGCATGGAATGCCCGTATTATACCTACTACAAGTAGGAAAGAACAGACAAAAAGGCCGTAAGGAGCCATGTATACACGATAATAATCAATAGTACTGATTATAATAAAAACATTTATATCTTTCAACTAATCATGCTGTGATAATTGTTGCAGGTCGATTGTTGACACTGGAGGTAATAAGCGAGACGGAAAGAAGCCAGGGTGCCGTCAAAGCGAGAAGGCTAATAGAAGATCTATTCGAGATGACGAGTGAAACTCCTCCCCAGGACGCCCGGCTCATGCAGGCTTATATAGCGCTTTGACTGTTAACTCAATCAGCCTGCCGAACTGGAGTTCTGTTAAACATGACAAAGGGGGAATTCAACCAAAAGAAATATTTCGAACGGGAAGGTAAATCATATGGGGTCATATCGGTAGTCGATCATAAAATGTCTGCCTTTGGACACGCAAACCTCTCCTTGAGTGTTGACATTGACAACTATATGAAAAAATTTGATAAATTTGTGCGGTCCAGATTCGCAACCGATGAACCTTCATCCACTTTTTTCATAAACATTGGCACGGGCAAGAAAGCGGATCACAAGTATGTGGTCCGTGATATCAACCGATTCTTCCCCTCACTTGGACAGTTCCCCCCCACTATTATGCGCAACAGCATGCAATCAGTTGTGGGGTCAGATCATCCAGATTCCAGAGCACACCTAGCAACTGCCATGTCCCACTCGGTCAGGACAGCGGACGAATGGTACGACCTACAGGATAGAAGACAAGTCACAGCGGAAATGGCCCCAATCATGTCCCGGGCTTTTCTTGGGAAAGAAATAAATGTGAATGAAAGTGAAAGTGACTCCGATAGTAGTGGTGGTGAAGACACTAAGGGTAAACGTAGAGAGAGAGATAATGGATGTTTTCAAACTGTACATTAAATCAGGCGATTGCCCAAGGGAGCGTGATGTTGCTCCCCTCCTGAATGCACGAAATTCCCAAATTTTGAACACTTATACATCTAAGCAGGTTGTTGACGAGATCCGTTTCATACTTAAAAAACAGTAAGGCCAGTATTAGATATTGGAGGATTCCAGGGGGGGCCGTGAAATGACCATGTAGGCTGTAATGGCCTGACGTGGCCCACCTGGAATCCTGCCAAGTCTTGAGACAGTTTTGTCCGAAAACTGACAATTTATATTTGTTTGATGTTATATTGTGTTCGTCTACCCTGTGTTTTAGATGTCTAGTTGTTTCGCCTAAATATGTTGCTGGACATTGTCCGCATTGTATTTTATAAACTACATTACTTTGTAATTCATGGTCTTCTCTATCTTTGTAAGGAAAGTAGGATTCTATTTTGCATGACGTTTCGTGAACTACTATAATTTTGACACAGGGAATAAGTTTATTTATCTGTTGAATTTCTTTTGTAACATGTTGTGAAACGGAATGTAAAGATGGTAGTCGTAAGAAAATTTCTTCCTTTTTCGGGCCGAAATAAGTTGGTTTAGATTTAATTATGTATTGTTTGTTGAGGAAATGGTGAATGTTTCTG
>JAVFBX010217037.1:0-11595 GCA_034783855.1 Mopalia kennerleyi | reverse complement strand
CGTCGTATTTTCACTGCTGCCCGAACTGACCTGTAATGGCGTTTCGCCATCCGAAAATTCCTCATTCATATTTTCAACTGTTCTTTTTTTGGAAGCCATAAATCAACAAGAAAGTAATGATAGGAATCGCGAGAAGGTAGAATAAAGTATTTTCAAATAAATATTAGTCGATGGCAAGCAATAAGATTGATGCAGGTAGATTTGTTTTTCAGGAGCTCACACTAAAACCCACCACTCAGCTACGCGTCATAACCGGAAGATGTGAACAGATTTATTGAGTCACATAAAAGAGAAACACATTAGTTTCAACGAATCACGACATCTAAAATATAGACTGGTGCTCTGGTTGTCAGAAAAGAACTGAGGTCAATAGGATTGGTCGTTACAGCTTAATGTTTATTGGACCACATTATTCATCAGCACTGGTAACAAAGATGGTCGATACGAGAGTTTGGGTTTTCAGAAGTCATAAAATCAGCATTAACATGTGGTTGACCTGTCAATAACTTTTTTGTCTAACCTTTTTTCCTTAAAAAAAAACAACAATTGATCTCAAAATCAAGGGCTATTTCATTTACTGACGTTCATTAGAATAACATTATAGCAGCGACACAAAAGTTTCAATTTATTCCCAAAAGTCTGTTGTTTTAAATTTTTGCGAAGATTTAGTGGTTCTGATGAGCACAGAAAATTTAGGCTTGAGACGGTTCACTGAGAGTAGATGTTGAATTAACAGAATTTCTAGAGTAGACAGAGCAAGGTATGTACACAAGGGACGGGAACCACAGAGATGAGTGCCAATGAAAACTACTATCCGTAGCCCTCAGCTCACAGCAATGAATCCCGTTACCTCCCGTGGTTGACGTGTCAAAAATATAAGTTTAAATTTTTTCTTACCTTCTTTCCTTTTTCGAAAAATTATTCATCTCATATACAAGGGATATTTCCTTTACTGACGTACATAAGAATATCTTAATGACTAGAAGACAAAGATTTCATTTTGCTCCCAGAAATCTGTTGTTTTAATTCTTGGAGAAGGTTTAGTGGTTCTGATGAACACAGAAAACTTCGGTTAGGGACGGTTCAGTGAGAGGAGCTGTTGAATTAACAGAATTTCTAGAGTAGACAAAGCAAGATACAAAAGAAGAGTGCATGCCGGTTAAAACCCACTAGCCTTACACTTCAGCTGACAGCAATGAATCCCGTCACCCCTATCGACTTTTTGTACAAATTATTTATCCAAACCTGACAAACGTTTCGACGGTCCTTTTTATCCGACATGCCGGTAAAAAGAGAAAATGTAACAATTAAAAGATGGTAGTATCCCTCTATAATTGAAAAACATTGATGGTGTGAAATGATGATGAAAGCGATACAGCCGATGGATTTCACGGCAGAATAAAAAACAATCAATCACAAGAGTCTGTGGTACAGCACAATCATTTATGGAAATCGCTCGACAGAAGTCTTAATCAAGTATCCAGGACCATGGTTAGAAACTTGAGCACTCAGAAAATAGGAACACTTCACAAATCTTGCGTTATCATTTTTATGTGCTAAAATATTATGACGAAGTTTGACGAATTAATCGCCATCTCGAAATCCTAGGCAAAATTTCCAAATCCTTCAATTAATGTTCTTTTGGCCTCGTCCTCGTGTGATTATTTATATCTCTTTGGAAACGCTTGGATGAATAAGTGTGTATTCAATTTTTATTATGTCGCTAATCAATTTCTCTTTGAAAATGTTAAAGTGTCTTCAGATGTTTCCTTTGAAACGTTCATTCACCGTTGACTTTTGAAACATGTCCCAAGAGGTAATATTTTGGACTTTCATGCTGTTATCATTTAGTTTGTGCGTCATACATTTAACGAAGGAAATAAATTCCACAAGGTTAGAAGTTTGTCATAATGTCTATTATTTAGTTTCTATTAATTATTTGAAAGTTGGTGAGTCATGGGTCATTGTTATTGAACTGTGTGGATCTGCATGGACGGTTCCTTAAGAATAAAAGACATCGGCCCAACAGTCAAGCAGGTTCATCCAATCGCATAAACATGCATG
Organism: Mopalia kennerleyi; assembly: GCA_034783855.1. NCBI lineage: Eukaryota > Metazoa > Mollusca > Polyplacophora > Chitonida > Mopaliidae > Mopalia > Mopalia kennerleyi. The sequence goes on along the minus strand of JAVFBX010217037.1, from coordinate 9,531 downwards.
CAAGTAACACCATGGCCAAGACATGTCAGGAAATCCTAGTCCCTTCTACATATAAGATAGTATGAACAATTGTTGAGGCGGATATGTACGCCCCCTTAGTTCGTGGGTCCCGGGAGGTGTGGAGAGGCGGGGTTAATCGGATGTATTTTGGCTTTCATGCCAAGAAGTTTCCTAAAGGCACGGTTAAATTCTGGAATCCTCCAATGGTAAATAAGTGGATTAATACAGGAACTGATTACTAATAAAACAGTTGCACCTGCGTGAACAGCGAAGGGCAGTTTTAGGTCTAATATTGAAAGTAAAGTAGTTCCACCAAATGGACAAAAACAAATGGTAAATGCACCTGACATCAACATGAGGGCTTTGAAAGCTCTTTTATTTTTAACTAAATCAGTAACCTTTACACGTAAAGCCTTTTCCTGAAAACATGCCATTCTGGCTTGAATTTCTCTCGATGTCTTATTTGCAGTGACGAAAATTGTCAGGTTTAGGATTCCTACGAAAGTGACGAAAAAGAAAATAATTGTAACAATTACAGTTATGTAGATATGTGGTAAAACGATTTCGCCAAAACATCTACCACATGGCGACCAATCATTCCAACCCAGAACCGGCAGAGAGCTGTAAGAAAGGGATAACATTAATATTCCAACGCTGATTCCTTTCGCTTTTCCAGTTGTCATAATTCTGCTGTATTCGAAAGGTTTCTCGATGGCTAAATATCGGTCTATCGAAATAGCTACAAGCAGCATTGACGAAGAACCTGAGGTCATGATAAAAATCAAGTATTTCAACATACAAACAACGAAAACACTGGTAATCGCTGGAAACACACGTATAGCGATATACATTGGAATGGCTATCAGCCCAACTGTCAAGTCAGTCAACGCCAAACCGACAACATATACATTCAAGCTGGTACGCAGTTCCTGAAATTTATACAAAGCCAACAATACCAAAATATTTCCACAGCAGATAAACACCGCTATAAAGAGTTGTAATAAGATGTAACCGAGAGTGGACAGTTGGAAAGTCTGTCCCGCAACTGTTTCGTTTTTGTCACAAGGATACAACTCAGACAGATTCATCTCCTCGCTGATCGACGCACACAAGTTTACTTCCTGTTGTCAAGATGAATCTGAGAGAAACTCGGTTCCCACTGCTGCCCGTGTAAAGTTATGGGCCAGGAGGTGGCGTGCTGTTCTCTCCCAATGATTATCAACTCTTAATCTGCCTCTCTCAATTTCAATCCTAGTTGTCACATCAAATGTTGGCTTAGATGGATAAATAATCTGATTGAGAAATACAGAAGACCTTGTCCTGCGCACATTGCTTGAGGAAGAACGAACTCCACAAACATTAAACATTACATAACAATTGTGTGCATACATAATGCTCTTTGTCCAATTTCATCGGAGGTAAGAGTTCTGTAAACATGTGCAGACTATACTATTATGTGACCTTATTTGAACAGTGTTTCAAATAAATAAGTTACAAGGTTACAGAGCTTATTACAGCAGAGTTGTTTACCGAAGAACACATTTTAATGCAACAATACAAAAGGAAAAGCACGAGTCGGCTCACAAAGAAGCTTACCCAGATTGACTTTCAATAAAAGTTTTTTTCTGGTGTGTTTTAGCTACCGCTATCGCTGGTGTTTTGTGTTTGGTCTGTTGAAATTTTTAATGGAACTTTCATTTCTATAAACACTCTGTACATAATATGTCGAAATGCAAAGCCTGAATCATTCATTACTTGGATCCTGGTTGCTCTGAAGGAGTACGCGGTGTATAAAGAACGAATGCGATTAGCACAATGAGAAATCGTGAAAACTGATATTTATTTCAGACTCTTCGAACAATGCTAAAAAGGCTTGTGGATTTAAGATCAGTTTGTGCAACTAAAAGTTTAAAGGAGTTGAAAACACGGGCACCTGTCTGTTCCTGTTGCGTACATTATATTGTCTGCCTGACTTAAACATCCGTTCACCCCCCCCCCTACCCTTGTCCCACCCGTATTGAGGGCGTTTACCTTGGTTTCATGACTTAAAAAACAACATTCTCTGACGTTTTCATCCAAACAAAACTCAAAAGAGTTCAGATTAATTTGGGTTTTGAACTCTAGTCCAGGAAACACAAACTGGAATCCCACCAGACACGATTCCTTATGAATCACAGGATTTGTTACAGCATGCAACTATAAGTGCTCACTTTAATTAAATATCTGGATGAAACAATTTATTTATACTTAGTTAAGCCAAGACAATCATTCATTCAAATTGAACTAAAGTTTGACATCTCTATTTCATTGACATATCAGAAACATTTACATGTATCCTTTAGAATGTCAATACCGGTATCTCTCTTCTGATCTCCCAGGGACTGTATCCACTTATCGTGCCCTTTTTCCCTTGCAGCACGGTAGTATGGCAAGCCGTTTTAATTTTTATTCCACATTTGATGATATCATCAATTCTTTAATGATATCATCAATTCTTTCATGATATCATTAAAACAATTGATGACATCATGAAATGTATTAATGATATCATTATTAATTAATGATATCATCAATTCTATTTATGATATCATAAATAGAATTGATGATATCATAAATAGAATTGATGATATCAGAAATAGAATTGATGATAGCATTAATAGAATTGATGATATCATTAAATCAAGTCATTAAAACATATCATGAATTCTATTTAAGATATTATCAATAGAATTGATTTAAATGATATCATTAAAGAGTTGATGATATCATAAAATAAGGAATAAAAAGTAAAACGGCTTGCCATACGGTAGGGAGTAGTTAAATCTCTGCCATACTTTTCTGTGAAGTCGTATTTTGCCATTGTGTGCAGTTTGGTATTTCTGCCCAAGGTATTTAAATACTTTTTAAACAATGTCGGACGGGTATATATTTGTATCACCGCTGAGTCCCCTGCTTATTATATTATAGTCCACTCATACACAAACCATCGGTGAGTATTTCTCGCCGCTCGGCGACTTTCGTCATAAAACTACACAGGTATAAAGCTTTAGCTTTACTGGTTTTGAAAATTGACACTGAATGTTTGTCAACATCAAAAACTGAGTTGTATTTAAATTCATCACTGGATTATCTCTAATTTGGAGCAAAGAGTTCATGGACATTTTCGACTAACTAAAGATACTACTTAAATATAGACCTACGCGATTTAAGCCAGATGTATGTGCAGTGTATGGTTGTATACGAGTGGTTGAATCGATCAGTATAATGTGACGAGTACTTGCATGGGTATTTAAACATCAAAACTATTCTTTAATTAAACCTTAATATACAATATAGTTCAGGTACAACTGAAGCCAAACGACTGTATGAAAAATGCAGGGTCGTCATCCGCATAACACCCGGGGGTCCAGTGGTCACTTTGGCCGTCTAAACCCAGCGTCTGTGTGATGTGGGGGTGGCGGTTGTGTTGTGTTTAAGGCAATGGATATCGTTTTTGAGCCCCCCCCCCCCCACAAAAATAATACTAAAAATAAATAAATAAATAAATAAAATTAAAATGAAGAGAGAGGCATATATTCTCTCTCAAAGAAGAAGCATATATTGTCTCTTGGTCCGTAAACGTTAAACGAATGGATCCAAATGCTGACATAAGATCATCCTATGAGGTTTTATTAAGGCACCCGCCACGCCACACTTAAATCGATGTACCACCAGTATTATTAGTCCTAGTTTCTTCTACATATAAGATAGTATGAACAATTGTTGAGGATATGTACGCCCCCTTAGTTCGTTGGTCCCGGGAGGTGTGGAAAGGCGGGGTTAATCGGACGTATTTTGGCTTTCATACCAAGAAGTTTCCTAAAGGCACGGTTAAATTCTGGAATCCTCCAATGGTAAATAAGTGGATTAATACAGGAACTGATTACTAGTAAAACAGTCGCTCCTACGTGTACATCGAAGGGTACCTTCTGGTCCAATAGTCTAAGCAATATAGATACGCCAAATGGAGAAATACAAATGGTAAATGCACTGAACATCATCAAGAGGACTTTGAACGCTCTTTTATTTTTAACTAAACCAGTTATCTTTACTCGTAAAGCCTCTTCCGGAAAGCACGCCATTCTAGCTTGAATCTCTCTCGATGTCTTGTTTGCAGTGAAGAAAATTTTCATGTTAAGAATTCCAATAAAAGTGACGTTAAAGAAAAGAGTTCCCACGATTACAGTTGAGTAGAGACGTGGAAAAACACATTCGAAGTAACATCCAACACCCGGCGACCATTTATTCCATCCCAGAATCGGTAGAGAGCTGAAAGAAAGTGTCAATATTAATATCCCAACGCTGATCGCCTTCGCTGTTCCAGTTGTCATGATTCTGCTGTATACGAACGGTTTTTCTATGGCTAAATATCGGTCTATTGAAATCGCTACAAGCAGTAGTATTGAAGATCCGGATGTAACCGTTAAAATGCAGTAACGTAACATGCACGTAACGAACAAAATGTTTATCGCTGGAAATACATATATTGTGATATAAATTGGTATGGCTATCAGTCCAACTGTCAAGTCAGTCAATGCCAAACCGACAACATATACATTCATACTGCTACGCAGTTCCTGGAACTTATAAAATGTCATCAAGACTAAAATATTTCCGAAACAGATGAACACCGCTAGAATGATTAGTAGAAAGATATAAACCAGAGTGTTCAGTTGAAAAGTCTGTCCGGCAACTGTTTCATTTCTCCCACAAGGATACAACTCAGACACATTCATCTCCTCGTTTGTCGACGGGCACAAACTTTCTTGTTGTTGCCAAGATTTAACGAATCTGAGGAGCACTCGATTCCAGCTTCTGTCCGTGTAGAGTTGGCGGCAGATGGTAATGTGTTGTTCTCCCACAATGATAAAAATAATATCCTGGTTGTCAGATCAAAATGTTTGCATAGAGGGACCAATGATTTGATTGGCAGGTACAGTAAACCTATCCGTTGCACATTGTTCGAGGATAAATGAACCAAATTCAACAAACATAAAGCATGACACAATGGTAGTCATCATAGAGAGATAATGGCTATTTGTTCAATATCGTCCGATGTAAGAGTTCTGTAAACATGCACAAATACTGAACATTACGTAACATGACCTTACTTAAATAGTGTCTCACCACACAGATACAGAGGCATCGTAAATTTATCCGTATCAGATGGTTCATATACATACAGTCTGAAAAGGGACTGCTTTCAATGTTTACAAATCTCTCTACCTTGCGTCACAGATCAACACTTGGCAATCGGGCAATCTGTTCCATTTATGTTTTGTTTCTTTGATTACAACCAATATTCATTATGATTACACAGAATAAAGCCGCTGGTTGATGTTTTGAATTGAACTAAGTTTTCTCGAATGTTTTTCTGGGTTGTGTCATATTATAAAACAAATTTACGTGCTCGGTCAGCTCAGTCACTGGGATTTCCCTCTGCGCAGTAATGTGATTCTAATGTAAACAAACTTGCGCTTTTCTTTAAATTTCATTTTCAAACAATCTAACTGTTGTTTTAAATACTCAAATCATATAATGATGCTTCTAATTGTTCAGTTTTTTAAAAGGGTAATCAAACAGCCCCTTTTATTACACGATTTAACAGTTAAACATTGGATTATTTTAAATCTCGGACGTAATAGTATATAAGTAGCACTTTGCCTCTGTCAAGCGATCGTCGCAGAAAGTTTGTCAAATGTGTCCCAAAAATCGAACTTTTCAAGAAACAATGAAGGTATATGACAAACAGATTATATGTACAGTGCGTGTTACGTGTCGTTGTATCAGCTCTCGTTGTCTCAGGTCGGACTGCGTATCAATCTCGCTATTCGAGCTCCATTGATACTGCAGTTCGACCTGAGACAACTCGAGCTGATACATCGTCACGTATCACGCACTGAACATATATATAATCTCTATATAGAGCTTACTACATCAGAGTTGTTTATCAAAGAAAATATTTTAAGACGAGAATACAAAGGAAAATCACTAGTCAGCTCACATAGGACATTACTCAGATTTACTATCAATTTAAATCCGCTTTAGATTGATTTATCTATAACAAAACCAAAATAATCATGATGTGTGGGTAACGATTGACTATATGCAAGGAACGACAGTTTTGTTATGAAGCCCGTGTTCCGTCTTGCTATCGTGAGGGAACCCTGGAGATTTGAGTAGGAGATGTTTGACCTGTTCTTAAAGTCATTTTAAACTACATAATAACTACATATGGCATCTCAATTAGGAGATTGACTGAGTGAGTGAGTGAATGAAAACATGATTGAGTCAACGAACAAACGAACGAACGAACGCACGAACGAACGCACGCACGCACGCAGGAACGAACAATCAAGTAATCATTTGTTACGATTGCCTAAAGCGCTGAAATAATTTCTTTGGAATGGAGGTTAATTAGTCAATAGTTTGAGTCCGAATGATAACTTTGTCGAACCATATTGGTTTGTTTATTTATTAACTTATCCTGGTACTTTTATTTTCCCAGTTTACTCCCTTTTAAATTTCCTACCATATGTCATTGGGAATGATTTCCCAATTTACCTACAAGTAATCTATACGCAGACGCCTAAGGAGTTTTTAGTATTGATTGTATCTATGAAAAGAGTTTCAGGCAATTATTATGCTAGGGATATTATATAATCTGGAATTATGTATATGGCGTAAAGAAACAATATTCATGTGTAAAGATAGCCTTTGTAGCAACTGATGATTGCATTGATTCTTGTGTCTAATGATACAACACTGAACACAGGCTCCACTAAATAGGCAGCAATGTAATATGTATGGACATTTCATTTCAACACACATCTTTGGATATTTGGATGATTTGCTGTCTCATATTCGATAAACTGTGACAGGAATATAGGGTTGCCACTTATGACAAATTCATTCAATGACAGATAGCCGAGCGAAATTAGGATCAGTCACAATGACAAAACTGTCAAAGTAGATTTGTTTATCAATTTAACGCTAAGACCAGTTCTAAGGTTTGCACTTTAATTTTGTCATATTTCCATGTAATGACATTCCAAATATTATAAGCATTATTAAAAACAAGTAGTTTTGACAAAAATATGATAGAAACAGATGAAGATAATTCTTAACCGCAAGATAACCGATAAATTAGTAATCTGGAATGATGCATTTCGCGTCGAGAAAGACTATTATTATTATAGTATAAGGCTCATTAAGACAATTGTGGTGACTGCAAAACAGTGCTTCCTTTTAATCGTAAAAAGTTTAATACTCACGGGAACATGTGTTATTCCTGAACTAATAACGTTAAATTGCGTCGTCCAGCCTATCATTTTTCCTCTTAAATGTTGATGAAAAAAGGCCAAATCAGCGTTTTACAACACCGATTCAAAATAAAATCTAACATTGTTGTTCACATTAAAGTGGACGATGTGAGTCCGGTAAAGTTGCGGGTTCAGATGGGCTGTTCGTGGAACGGATCTTCTCTTTCAAACCAAGAAGTTTCCTGGAGGCACGGTTGAATTTTGGAATTATCCAATTTTAAATGAGTTGAGTAATACAAAGAAAGATGATGCTGCCGCTAGTTGATCTTTTAACTGCTTGGTGTCAACTTTGAACTCTTTCCCGGAAATCACATATTATTTTGTCAGCCAAAGTCATGTTATTACATATTCTTCGTGTATTTATAGATATGGCTGAAAGTCTGCATATCCAATATTACATTATTTTCCTTGTCAAATATGGTTCTAAATATGGCTTGGCACGACATGCGACCGTAGTATTTGTCTTGTCAACTAAGAACACTCTCCAGAGAATAAGATTGCAAACCAGCATAAAAACAAATGACCGACGATTTGATCATGTCTGACGCATAAATAGAACATGTATGAGATCCGTATTTAGACAAAAAAGGAAAACAAGTTTTTTCGCAATTTCACCCTGTATAAACAAACGAGACGAAACAGTATCCTGTGGCCAGATTTATTGAGTCACATAAGAAGCGAAACACAGTTTCAACTAATTGCGACATCAACAATGTATAGACGGCAGCTCTGGTTGTTAGCAAATAAACAAGATCTGAAATTAATAGAAAAGCTATGGTCGTCAGAGCTAAATGTTTATCTGACCAAGCTATTCGTCAGCATTGGAAAGAAAGATGGTAGCTTGCGACATATTGCGTCTTCAACATTGACACATTATACAGAATAAAAAATATCAACATATTTCTTACCTTATTTGCTTTGTTTTTAAGAACTAAATCAATTCAAATAAATGGGCTATTGTTTTTACTGGTGTTCATTAGAACACCTTGATGACAGCTAGACAAAATTGTCATTTTACTTCCAAAAGTCTGCTGTTTTACCTTTGGAGAAAATTTAGTGGTTCGGATGAACTCAGCAAACGTAGGTTTGAGACTATTCACTGAGAATTATCAGAATGTCTATACTACGCAGACCAAGATAGATACCCAAGGGACGGGAGGATAAGAGATGAGTGCTGCTTCACAAACAACTCATTCACACCAATGACTCCCGTTACCTCTTCTCCTTGTACAAATTATTCGTTCTAACCAGGCCTGACTATTGCAAATCTTTCGACAGGAGTTTTTACCCGTCACCGATTACCATCCTGAAAAATACAAAATCTAACAAGTAAAATATTGTAGTATCGCACTGCAATGGGAGAACGTCCATTTGGTGAATTGATTATGTAAGCGACGGAAGCCGCTGTTTTGTTTATCAGAGAAAAAACAAATCAGTCACTCAGTCTGTGGTACCTCACATAAAGTTAGGGAAATCCCTCTGCAGAGGTTTTTATCAGGTTTCCAGGACCATGGGAGCAGACTTGGCCACTCAAAAAATAAGAAGTCTTCACAAACCTTGCGGTATCATTTGCTGGGCTAAAATATTGTGACGAAGTTATCGCCATCCCGAAAACCTTGACAAAATCTCAAAATCCCACTACTAATTTTCTTCCGGCCTCGCCTGATTATTTATTACTCTTTGGAAAAGCAGTCCTGAATAAGTGTGTAATCAACTTTTATTAAGTCAGTAAAAATTTCGCTTTGAAAATGTTGAAGTTTGTCCAAATGTTTCGTTTGAAACGTTCACTACCTGTTGACTTTTGAAACATGTCACATGACGATATATTTTGGACACTCAAACTGTTAACATTGCATTCATGCCTCACAAAAAATATCTTACAAAGAAAATACATTCCAGAAATTTTACAACTTAGTGCTGTTTTTTCATGTTAATTTTTTTGGATTTTAGTAGTAATGTTTAAGTTGGCGAGTCATAGGTTATCAATATTGGACAGTCTGGTTCTGCACAGATGAGCCCTTAAGAGTAAAGTCCAGGGCCCAACAGTCACCCAGGTCCATCCAACCACATAAACGTGCATGCCAGTACCATCGTGGCCAAAATACGTTCAAGAAATAACAGTCACTTCTCCACGTAATTATAGAATATGAACAATTATTAAGGATATGTT
>JAVFBX010217026.1:0-11598 GCA_034783855.1 Mopalia kennerleyi | reverse complement strand
ATGGTTAATTAGGTTAAACTCAAAGCGAGGCAACTTCCGTTTGGAAGGTAAAAAAAATCGTATGTGGCAAACTGTAAACTCGTCTATTGTTTTGCTTGCTGGTTCTCCAGATGGCTGTTCACTGCTATCGTTTTTAGCTGTGTCCGGCTCGCCACCGAGAGACTGTATCGGCGTTTCTACTGACTATGAGGAGTTAGAAACTACTTTTGGGTATTCTTCAACTTACATGTCCAAGCTTCAAAGTTTATTCACCTAACTGCACGGATTTGTATGTCAAGCCGTTTTATCACATGTTCAATTTTTTTTTTTTACATATTTATACATATCATCACACTTATAAGGTAAATGCATTAGTCACATTTACCACTTATCACATAAATTGAAGAAAAAAACCCCTTAAAATCCCCCTTTCTAGTCTTATGCAATTATCGTATTGGTCCCCAGCACATTAAATGTCAGTGTTGGCAGTAAGCAATATTACAAACTGCGTCTCTCGTGATGTAGAGCTGATTCATGGAAAAATATTAAATTGGTCGAAATATGACTTAGGCACTTATTTCATAAGACTGACAATATGTTGAAAAAAAATTCAAACAATTTAAATAGTTTTCACATATGTAAAATAGTCATTTATTGTTGATGTTAAACATATTTCATGTAAAATATTATTCAACATATGTGGAATGATGTAGGCAAGCAAATATTTCACTTCTGATTTTTCAAAATATAATAAAAGTTGGACGATCATGCGGCTTGCTATATATACCTTCTCCCATTCATTATTACTTGTTTTTAAAATTATATTTCTCTTCATCACTCAATTCAATATCAATTGAGAGCACTTTTATTACTATTTGTAGTTTTACAGTTATTCAAATGTTCCTTTAAAAAAGTGTATGTTAAATAAAATTCGCCGTAATGTTATTTAATCTTTGCATCCAATTTAATTTGTCTGATTAATGGGAATTGTATCGTGATATTTTCTTCAGGCAAACATGCATTAATTTTAGGTCAAGTAGTAGTGCTGTCCCATAAATTGACCAACTTTGACGAATTTTGAAAATATTTATAATAAACAAAAATAACAGTTTTATTTTAAAAAGTCCATAGCATTGGCTGACGACGTTTAAAATAAGCAGTTTTAATTTGTTTTTTATTTTATGGCAACTGTATATGGTAAAAGGCATTGATAGACGAGAAAGTAACTATAGAATTTTCTTGCAGCAGCTAAATGAACGTCGCGCTAGCGTATAGTCAATACTGAGCTGCTACAATACATGATTCCACGGATACTTATTCATTACGTGTAGATGATTTCATCGAAGGTACATACAATTATTATTACATTAAAGGTCAATACCATTATGATTACATACTTGGAAAAACTGCCATACTTTAAGCAAATTTGTTTTGTGGATGTTTAAAGGTAATTTGAGTGTATCTGATCGACAGCTGAATGGAGCCAATCAAACGCAATTTTTGATATTTTATATATACCAGTTTGAAAACGTTTAAGGAAGCATCGCCAAAATGCCGGGTTTCAGACTTTTGTATGGAATTTATGCGAATCATCCTGTACAGACACTAAATGTTTCTTTCATATATACCAGACTGCGTAAAAAAATATATATCGACATGTAGGGCATAAGGTGTCCTTAACAGATGGAGAAACTACTTAAGGAATCTCGGTATTTCTCCATTGATACTAGCTGTGACACAAAGCGTTATTATCATGACATTAATCCTATATCAATGATGCAACATTGGGGCAATCACTTATTTTGTTTGCAGCTTTTGCAGCTTGAGTTCTTCGTAATTACTTTCATCGCTCATGGTTGTCTGCTTTTCCATTTCCAGATTTGGACGAATGGTATTCCTTGTCGGATAACTTGACTGTACAGACTGTCGTTGGTTTCTTAGTCTTCATGAGTTTTCTTTTGGATAGCAGCTCCGGGCTGCATAATGTCTCCGTACTGATTGAATGCGACATGTTTAAGGTCATACAGCGTGTTGTACGGGTTAGAGTTCTGCCTTTCGAGATCTGTCTCGTCATCCAACAGCTTCGCATTATTTACTGGAGGACATTGGAGCTTTTGTCTAATTCCACTTTCCATTTCGATTGAAGAGCCTAAGGTGAAAATTTCGCCCTTGCCTTTTTTGTTCGGAATGTTGTGGTTGGAATAAAGCTCTCGATCAGCGTGTTTAGTTTTCAATTGAGTATTGTTGTTACTTTTGATTTCAGAATTACAGAATCTTTCAAGACCTTGGCTTGGAACCTTGATATTCTCGACACCAACTTGTTCATAAGCAGCAGGAAATCCGTATTTCACACCTGGTCGTGGGATGAGGATAACAGGATAACTCTGGATATTTGTGTTCGGGTTCGCCTTGGTTTCGTCCGACAAATCTACCGGGTAATCAGCATAATGATGCCTTACTGTACCCGGGATATTAGTGTCAGTTGTGTTCAGGTTGTTGTTGATTAATGTGCCTCCTTCGTTCGCCAAAAGTGGTCTGTTTTTATGTTGTCGTCTTCTCCTGAAGAAACAAAACACAATTACTTGTCTTTATAACACCGTGGAGTTAATGACTAAACATTCCTGGGATATAATAGGTGCATGGTGTCGATAGGGATTTCAGGAACATGCATTGTATGGAGGCCTAAGTCTATGGAAAGGTTTAATTAGCAACAAAACGACCCATATATTAGGTTATAAAATTATGTTGCTTTACCTTCAGTGATATTTATTGCATGATGATAAAACCCATGGAAAGAACTTGATTTCAGTACAATATATGGACGTATGCCACTCTTATTGGTTAAAATACGTAATCGCAAACACAGAGGAGTTATCTCTCGTACACAATGGTAGAGGCCTGTTCAACATTAAAGTATCGTTGTATGTTACCGACAGTCGATGCAATACATCAGTCATTGTTGCACCAAATTTTAAATTTAACTAAAAAACCCTTAAACTCTGCCATTTTTTGTTACATGTAGAATATGCCTTCGAATTTGTTAAAGCTTTGAAAACAAAAGATTTAATTATCATTATTATTATTATTATTATTTAAGCTTTTAAACGTATGATAACAGCTCCGTATGGTCTTGTTTTGAGCAGCCATACAACAAATATACTCTTCCTTCAAAAGGCAGTGGGAGGCAACCGACAATTTTACAAGAAATGCGAATTATTTTCCGGCATATACCGCAATTCTGGGAGCGAGGTTCGCCAGACCCATTTGGATAGAAGTGCGTTGCACAGTCCAAACTTTGATGATAATGATACTATAAAATGAGGCAAATATAGCAGTTAAACACGACACGGTCGAAGTTTCGTCATTTTCGTGACACCGACATTCATAATTTACCTGATGAGGACAACCAGTATTATAACCAGCCAAATAACGCTGGCAATTCCAACTCCAATGTCAATATATGGAGAGAAGGAATCTGTGGAATAAAATAGACAATATTACAACGAGTAATATAGCCTGGCCATTTATGACGAATTACCTTAATCATGATCTTCTTCTTTTTTTTTTTTTACAATTTCAAACTTTTCAACATTTTAGATTGTCCCTTTATGTACGTGATATGCTTAAATTAATATTCGTGAATGGTTGAATAAAACTAATAAAGATGTTAATATTTCTTGTAACCTACCCATGTCGTTTTGGTCTGTATCTGTCTTGGGATTAGCACGGCTCGTCGTCGACAAACCTGGAGCAGACATAACATATGGTAATACGATTTACTATCGACATTTTCCTGAAATTTGTTTAATGAACAGGACACATAAGGCAGTACTTACGTCTATTCAATAGTCACACTCGCATTGCTTATAGAGAAAAAATGTTGTTAAAATTGTCTGAATGAAATAGACAAATATAGACGGTAAACTGCAGTAGTTGTGGAAAATGCATCTTTAGAAAATGTCAATAATCAACACACCATGTTTAATTCAGTTGTTATTTATTTATCGGTGATTGAGAGGTGCATATCGTCTTGTTGAAGTTTATTGCAGTGCACTGTTTACAGTAAATAACATAATATGACCAAAACAATATCCCAAGTCAAGTGTACAGATGCATTGTTGGAAAATTGTTCTCCCACAGCTGTCATCAGAAATGCACATGAAACACAAATACAAGAGGCAACGGGCGGGGAGCGGGGTTTATTGTTGTGTCGTTGTCAACATACCTACGTAAGTCACAGAAAACATATTTCAGGAGAAAATGAATTATTCAATGATTAAAGTTGGTGCTGTATGTTTCATTTAATTTTCTTCTCCAGTTGACTAAAATCCTACTTCAAAGTATAACATATGATGCACACAATAAACAAAGACACAATATAAAAACTACACAAATTTTCGTTCAAGACAAATGATTTGAAAGTTAAGAAAAATTATACTTTCGCTATGAATGGACGAATGATCTCGAAATGAACATATCTGTATTCTTTTGCATGCGAATCTATATCTTGATTAACATTTAAAACCAATTGACAACAGGCATCCTAGTATTATTGCACATACTGAGGACGCTTTGAATAGGTAATCTTTATTTCGGGTGGATAAAACCGTCATATCTGTGACCTTTGGCTAGGAGTATATGTTCACAGGTATCGATACTGAGGCGTGACTTCGTTCTTTTAAACAGGCTTTTGGTCGGCATGTTAAAAGTCTGTTGAGGAATTTGTCTGTGAAAGGTTATCTAGGGCAAGAAATGATTTATCTGTTTTAAGTAGCGACATCCTTGTGTCAGCGCGAATAATTTCTTAGAAAAAATATTAAATGATGTTGAAATACATGGACGTCTTAATCGCCTAATCTAAATTTAAACATCCTTCCTCGTAAGTTCTGAACGGAACTTTTATGCAAATTATTTGTTCTTTGTTTCTCCCAACCTTATGCAAGTACATTACATTTAAGTGTCTGCAGTTATATGATCTACACTCCTTATTGTCGCCCATGACAGACTGAAAGCATCTACACGTGTGTTTGTCTGATTTGGCTGTATTTAATGTATAATAATCTATCTTATCTCATAATATGGCAATGTTTGAGCCAAATAGGAGAAGTAAACTACCTTTGTCACTGGCAACAAACCATTAAAAATACGCCATAAACGACATTTAAGGTTATTTCCTTTCATAACTTATAAAATGCATTGGCAATATATCAGGTAGAAAAAGTTAATATTGAAAATTTAAATAAAAAACCTGAACAAATAATTGGACTGGACAAGACCGTGAGAGAAATACAGCATATAAGATACTTTGGCCTATGTATAGGTCCTCTGAACATTCTTTCAGAGGACGATTTCTTCATTTATAAGAAAGCGATTTTTGTGTGGCAACCTATAATTTTGTTCAGCTTGGGAACTTCTGTCAGATTTTATTATACGTTGAAATTGAACTTAATCCCTGTAGGAAAATATACCTAAATGACGTCTTACCTTCCTCATTTTATTTGGCCATGTTGTATGTCAGGTTTCAACGACATAACTATATCGCCATCACTTACAAAGGAAAATAGGACCTCCTTCAATCCGCGTGTAAAATAAATCCTTTCATGCAGCTCCCGGTCTCAAAATCACGTTATTAGGCGCCTAATAGCATAAGGTCTCAGTAACAGTCCTTTCTGAAACTTTTTCGTCGGTATTTCACATAAACCAGACATCAATATCCAGAAATCCGTATTCACTTCAAACACTTCGACATTTTCGCGCATGCGCATTTAACTAAGAATAGCAATCTCCGGTGCGGGAGGTACGTTTTATTTCGCATTGAAACGCATTTCGTTTGAAATTAAAAGCGAATTTCTCGATATTGATGGTTGGTTTGTGTGGAATATCGACGACAAAGTATCGGAAATGATTGTTACTGAGATCTTATCCTCTTAGGCACCTGTGGAACTTATTTTGAGACCGGGAGCTGCTTGGAAGGATTTATTTTGCGCCCGGATTGAAGGTCCTATTTTCCTTTGTAAGTGATGGCGATATAGTTATGTCGTTGAAACCTTGACATACAACATGGCCAAAAAAAAATGAGGAAGGTAAGACGTCATTTAGGTCTAGTAGGAAAATAGGCCACATATTAGAAGACAATTAATATGGCTGAAGATTACTTTCGTGCCAACAATGTGTTTTAGGAGCAAACGACTAATCAGAATCCCAAAATATAAACCGTATTTGATATCTCGCCATCATCCCAAATAAGTTTTAATTATTATTCTCAATGCCAATTGTTTGTATAGAATAGTTAATATTGTCTCTGGTACATATAGTGACTTTCACGGGATCAAGTTATCGTTTAAAGCTGACCGTTTTCTGGAGAATATTTTTCAGAACGAGGAAAACAATCAAGGCGAAGTAATTTCATTCAGTGAAAGAGCTAAGATGATTCGTCGACTGACGCGCATTACGCACAAAGTATAATGGTTTTTGTTATTTTATAAAATAACCGTGTGTAAAGAAGTATTACATTATAGACATAAAAAGGCTGTCGAATTACAGTTTATTACATTTACACCCTCTTATGAACGAGATTATGTGTATTTCAATATGATCTAAAATATTTACTATACGGAATACTAAACTAGGAAGTGACTAAAATCACATAAAAGGGCTGGCACATCGTGCTGTACTTTGCCCAGATTTTATCATTTATCGTTCATGTTACATTCTGTTTAACGACGAACTCGGAAATGATTCGGTTGAGCAAACTGTTCGCTTGACTTGAATTGTTTGTAATATGTTGTTGCTGTAGTAGTAATAATACACAGTGAATAAACAAATGAATCGTCAACATCTTGATAAAGGCAGTAAGACTGGCTTAAAATAAGCAGCAGAAAGTGTAGATAGATTCATTTCGAAGGCAGTTAGAAGGCGAAAAACTACAATTTAAATCATGAATTAGACGTATGATCCTTGTCGACAAAGTCCACACAGAGTCTATTATTGCAATGTGAACTAATGGAAGGCTGTCAAATACACTTGAGCCAAAATTAACAATAAGTTAATTAGCAAACTTTGCTAGCAGCACAATTCCAGACTAGTCATGTTTGTAGACAGTTTAATGGATTAACTGATGTTTGTAGTCTAAACCATATAAAACACAAACATATATCACAACAATTTTGTTACAAAGCGTAGTTAACCTCTTACGCTTTTGTGTGTTGTCAATATTTAATATTAAATATGTCAATAATTCGTAGATTTCGATATGTTTAAATTTCCAACCGTGTCCAGTTCACACTGAGCAGTTGGAGATTGGACAAAAATGTCGATTATAATTGTTTCTTGTAGAGCAAACTACAATAATTATGAGGTAGTACCTTTGAGACAATCTTGAAGTTGTTGTTGTTGTGCTACCTCAGCATTTTTGTAGTTTGTTTATATTTAAGACTAACACGGCTATCCTATATCTGTAGAGCAATAACATTTATATTCAAAAGCACGCCAGTAGTTTACAATAATTCTAAAAAAAGTTATGTCGTATTAAATTAGCCAAATGGCAAATTCATAAATCTGACGTGAATGACTAATTAGAATATAAACTAGAAAAAATCTGAACCGTTAAAACCTGTAAGCCGTAGTAACGCGAATGTACAGAAAAATTCAAAACCGTATCTGTAGCGGTTACCGAGATTGGCGAGTTAAAAAATCGGTGGAATAATAATAATAAACAGAACGGTAACAGTAGTCTTCCGACAGTAGTCGGAATCCTAATAATTCATTATTTCGGGCTCATAGCCCATTTCGGCTGGGGATTTTGAGTCATTTGACTCATACATGATATAGTTACAGGTATAGCAGATTTTTCCAGTATTGAACTAACTTAGAGACATGAACACCTTCAATGAGAAAGGTGTATAATAAGCAATTATACCTGGATAGGACCCGGTTTCTGAAGCTGTATACAGCGTTACGCCACTTTACGCCACTACGAACTTTAGCATGGTTAGATTATTCCTAATAATAATTAGGGGATATGCTTAACAACGTAGCGAAAGTGCATGAAAACGTAGTTAAAGGGTGGGTTTTTTTTACCACTTGAGACATTAAGAGCACAAAATGACAACTGCGCATTAAAACTAATCAATGAAAATCCTGGACACAAATGGCCCCATAACTCTTATATTCACGGGATCTGGATAGGGCGCCAAGAGTAGTTGTCCAGATGTCCACAGTCCAGTGATCAAGAAACTATTTGTCACACGATGTATTTACAAATACAACGAGAAATCTTCTCGGAAAATGCTAGCGCCTTCAATAAGTCTGATGACGGTCCCTTCCCTACCTATACCACACGTCCTCCTCGTGAAAATATCACAGATTCACTATCACAATCTGCTCAGTAAAAGCAGTTCTTTTTTGAAAAAAAATGTTAGGGCTCATGTCTCTGGCTTAATGTTTCATTCAAGTTACAAGGCAATTCATACATGTTAGTCGTTACCTTGAGGGCATTTAAATAGAACACCATGAACTACATCAGATTGCACACTCTTTCAAAACCTGTTCTTCTATGTCTTCTTCCACTTCAGAGAGGGTGACGAGGTCAGCCATGTACAATTGATCACGACTTCCTGGTTAATGTTTACAAAACATCGACACAACACGTGAATATATTAATACATTACTCTTGCAGGACTATGCAGGTACATATATTATATGTTCTTTATCCGGCATATATCGGCTGTTAAAGACGTGGGCAGTGACGATCTTCAAGACTAATATATAGAGAAATTCAATTCTGTTTACTTTTTCAATTACTGTCGAGCCACTGTTCCGACCAGATGCACACATACCAGTGACATATTGTCACAAATGGATTGAGTTTATACCCCTGGACATTTAACATTACGGGGAAGGGTGTATTATGGATTGAACTTCTATGTCTGTGGATATACCTATTCGAACTACTTGACTGGAAATTATGGACAGATAAATCGGCTCGTTTGTATTGATTGAACTTTTTGTTATCTTTGTAGTAGGCTTAGTGATTCCAGCTTAGAAATGAACTGATGACGGAACCATCGAAATTTACCTGCCAGCTGATTTTAAAATATTTGAGAGAAATCTTGAAATCCATGACTTAATAGTTCGAAAAAACAAGATCGAATTATGAATTGGATGCCTATATACAATTGCACAAAAAGTTATTTATTTCAGATGAACTGCAGGATGACACGTCAACATATCAAACGTTAGAATGAACACACGAGTTCTGGCGAAATAAAACAACCGTACGGATGCGAATTTTATACTGTACCAAGACATTCAAATCGATATAAAAGCCATATATGTCTCTGTCGTGAATTACATATCTCTGTCATTCACATAATGAAGTTCTTCTGGTTGGTGGGCTTTCTGGTGTTCGCTGTACGGTCAAAGGCTGTGATCATTAACGGTGAGTATTGACTCATATTAACCATCTTGTAAAAGGTGAATCACCGTGATATGAGAGAAATAACCTTTATAAGTCAATCAACCTTTCATTGACTAACCTTAATAAAGCGTTCTTGTTGGTATGTTTTCTGATGTTCGTTGAAAGGTCAAAGGCTAGTGTCATAAACTGTGAGTATTGCCTCATATTAACCAACCTGTACAAAATTACAATAAGTACTGTCATAGGTAATGCGGTTGTACAGAATAAATGTTGTGGTAATTATCAATTAGTAAAAACAGCAGTTTATATTAAAATAAAACAGGTGTTGATATATTTGTTAAACACTGGCAACATAAACTTATGGAAGACATTTCCAGTAACAGTAGCGAAGAACAAAACTCCGACACGACTTCCCACGAAGAACGTGATGGTCCCTGCTAATTACACAGTTATGGTCTGTGTCGGTATTAAAGCTAGATGCTACGTAATTGTGACAACATTCTATACGAGTATGAAATTATTAACATATCGTATCTATAGGATAATCAACTTATAAAATTACTTTGAGGGCGTATTTGACTTTTAGGCCTTTCATCGTGTCTTGTATATTCTCGCTGTTCCACCCTCTGAAATTTACTATAACCTTAATATGTTTGTTTTCAGGAACTGGGGAGGTGTGTGCTAAAACTGTGTGCGGTCACGGAGCTCTTTGTCCTGGGGGTACCTGCACGTGTCTCTCGGGGTTTAGTCCCAAAATTGTGACAAATAGTACTACAGTAGTGGAATACTGTTTAGGTAAGAATTATATGCGACGTGATCGATTTATCTATCTGTGTTTGGTCATAGTTATAATATCACAGTTCAATTATACTGACATTCAGTTCTTTATTTAACAATATACTATCTGCTGTATTAGCCCATCTGTCTTCCATTCTTTCCTTGACATCGGTAATACCAGGAGCCTATTCAAAACCGACTCACAGCAACTTATTCAAAACCGATTCGCAACTTATTTAAAACTAATTCGAAAGCTATTCAAAATTTGTTAATAGGCTTCGAATTAATTTCCATCAATTAGGTTCGAGTTGGGTGCTTATATTACTGTCTTTATTCTAACTTAGAATCCATCGACTCGTCTCCAGTCAAGACGCAGCCCAGACGTGCTTGTATAAAAGTTGATCCAATACACTCGTTTACAGTGTTTTTGGGTCAACGAAATTTTTCAGATGATGTTAGTATAAGAAATTTGTTTATTTTTGCTGTAAATCCAGATAACTACAAATAAAAATAAATTTTCAATTATTTGGGGACATGGTGAAGCCGCATCTCCCAATTGAATTATAAGTTGAAATTTTATTTGAAACTCCTTGATGTTAATCGTCCATTCGTGCACAGTATAAACGCCAGCTATTCGTCAATATAGTTTACAACTGTTGTGGTTAAGCTTTATATTATTTATGCAGTACAGCTTTCACAGATGGGTTAGAATAGAGTATAAATATCAGGTTAAGATGATATATCAATAAACTGGGAATTAGCTAGCTGTTGATTAATACAATAACTGTGGAATAAGTTTTCAATACGTTGACCCAGCACTCTTTCAGCTATCGAATCTGTGATTTCTCCCGGAATGTAATACAATCCCAAAAAGTATAATGCCACAGTCGTTACAAGTATCGCTGCTACCCGGAATTCTGTGAAATGCGTATTACCTGATGTTCTTATTATTTACTGTAGAGCGATGTGTAGGTGGGTGTCCAACTGGTAGAGTCTGTAAAGACATTTCTCCGAATGTCCCACGTTGTGTATGCGATACGTATAATGGCTATGTGAAGACTTTGCTCGGCGCATGTGACGGTAAGTTCCATGTTTGATCCCCATCGCTTGCTGATCACCGGAAACCATTCCCGCCGTTATAAAAAACACACAGTTATATAGGTACAATAGGGCGCAATCTTGTTGATTGTTAAAAAAAACTAGGCTCAACACATTTCATGTTACTTATATATATACAGCGTCTTCTGCTCCATAATAAAATTAAATTTCATTTTAACGATGACGGTTCCATATAGGCCAAGTACTGACTCCCAGGTGGACATTTATTCGCGCATGCCGAACAAAAATATATATTTCTAAAAGCAATCACACTGGTACAGGGATGTAGATCAATTAAAATCGATAAATCATCTTATGTTCTAGAT
>JAVFBX010217015.1:0-11598 GCA_034783855.1 Mopalia kennerleyi | reverse complement strand
GGTCATCAAGTGTTTCAGCAGTTGAGTTCACTGCACCGTGGTCTACCCTCTACTCAATGTTAACACAGTATCCGCACTACAGTACAGCATAATTTGCCAATTAATTGTACCGTTTTCCAACTTTATAAGAGCAACTAATGTCTACTTTTGACATATGTTGTTGATAGATCAAGCAACAGGTAAGACAATTTGACAGCATAACGACATATTGTCTTTATTACGGTACGGGAAACTTCCGTTGACGTCTTTTTGAGAAAGTGAACCACAGCTAAATCACTTTCAGGCCAAAAAAATAAAACCAGTTTCGTGACATTAAGCTAATTCGACTGTATTCCTATAGAATGTAAGTACCACGACGCTTGGAAATTTTATGACATTGCACCGAAGATACTGTAATTACTGTCAACTTTATAACCAAATCCGCCCTTTGGTCTTTTTCATCTGATCGTAATTGAACGTAATGGGGAAGTCATTTTAACTGACACAACATAAAGTACGTGTCGGCCTGAGTACTAAAATAGCTTGTTAAATATATAGTACGGGCGTGTTCTTCCTCATCTCGTTCCCAAATATAGGCAGACTATCAGTACAGATGCATTATGGGATAATTCACTTTATATTTTGAAGACGATATTAACATGTCAAGTGTCAACACGTATTTTGTTGGGATACTTCAAATAGTACAGTAACGCCATTAAGATATTTGAACTTCATTTCAAACGAAATTAGAAATGCTTTGATGTTATTCGTCAACACACAGACAAATGTTATAATGCGTTTGTAGAGACTATGTCCGTTTCATAGCGCGACTGAAATATACAAATATAATGTTGCCAAATGTTGGTATAAGCTTTCTTGAGTGACATTTTGTCATTAGGGGCTTGGCTTTCTACTGCTTTAAATATCGCTCACGATAATTTTATATCTTTCTCAAAAGACATCTGTAGGTTTATAAAATATTTTCAAAAAAGCTCAGATTTTGTTTTATTCTTCTTGTACACACTTCAGACAATGAGCAATTACTTGCCAAAGATACCATGTTGTTGTCATGGAAGAGTGTTAATTACTTTGGGTGATTAGTGAACGATATAATAGTTGGCGATCGAATAAATCAATAGTGTGATGAACTTAAGGGACGAATATGAATCTCAAATGTATGGAATTAACATTAAACACAGGTTATTGCCAAGCTATGATTATCCTGTATGTCACTGTTCTGATGACTTCATCTGAAATGATCTATAACGCACTCGAGATTATTACGACACGTTGGCAGTTCGTCAGAGCCATTATGCAATGTTATGACCGTGTAATACATGACATCAACGCTAAACAATGGGTTATAGAAAATGAAAAGTCAAACGACACATGCTCTGCTGCAACGTCATTCTTTGTAACCAGTGGGCGTCAAATGAGACTCCCTTCACATCCTGGCTCGAACGCCGCGACATACGAAAGAAATACAGTAAGGAATTTAACCCCAATCAGGAAAACAGGGGAACAAACAAACAAATAAACAAGTAAAGTAACAATTCCATGAATACATTACTTCGTAAAGTCACTTCATAATCTCATTCTAAAATATAATCGATTCTATTTCATACGTCGAGACATTGACGTATTTTGCACTTCTTTCTTTTGCTGTTCTGCGGCATACATCGCCCCAAATATTGGCGAAAATTCATGCACGATGGCCTGACATACCGTACGAGAGTTGTCTTAGCCTTGTCAGCTATAAAAACTTTTGCGAGAATACGAGTGTCCATAATCTCGTATCAGCCACTACGCAGGCAATCAACGATCACCTGCGATACTAGTTAGTATTGCGCTTTTACCTTGTGGTGTATACTTTTACGGATTATAATTTTGTTTACACCAAAATAAAAATTCAGGTAACAAACTTATAATTGGTGATAGGTAATCAGCATGTTACTGACAACATATTATTAAAGATTAACTATATATTTCGCTTTATTATAAACCATCCTCAGCATACAACCTACGGATACTAAACAAGATTTGTATAATAGTTAATACATGTAAAGTAGTCTAGATATGCAAATGAAAATTCATCAGTTCAAAGTCCAGCTATATTTTACTTGAAATACATTTGTTTTTTTACGTACTATATTTTGTATTTGTCAGAAACAATATATACAATAGTTAATTGTTGGTTAAATATGGCTAAGGTATATTCTACAGTATGATATATTTGTTGATTTATTGGTGCGTTTATTTAGACTCCACATCCTTAGAACTATCTCCTGTGGGAATAATTTATTAGAAGTATTGTATTTTATTGCTGGGGTTTTTAGATAAAGGGGAAATGATATAGGACATCAATCGTTGTTGGATTGTCACGCTACAATTTACAACTGCTAAGTACCGACAAATAACCTTTAATTATTTTTGGTAGTGTCAACATATTGATACTAAGGCATTTTTATCATAGCCGGCTCATCGCTACGTTTTCATTAGGCATTATTTTAAATTAAATGATAGCTCGACCCTTGTATCATATCATCTGAAAACGGCTTCCTTGTTTGGACTGATTACTATAGATAATGGATGCATCGGTTGAGCGATCATCCAACATGCAGCAATTTGTTGACGTTAGTTAAGTAGATTTATCGGGTTTTTTAGAGGGGCAATCGAAGGTACTGAGGCAAAGCGGAATGACAAGCTCCCGTAAATTCCCCCAAGCTCGCCGCATAAACCAGGCATGGCGCCGCTTGACGGCGATCGGGTCCTATGCGGTTCGCGGAGGGCTCTGTCACTGCGACTCGCTGGCAACCAGCATGAATCATGAGCGATACGATCAACTCTTCTTCGGCCTGATGGCATTATCGGAACAATTCAGAAGCAAATTGTCCAATGATAACCAACTAGGATCGGTGGTAAAAAGAGATAATTCGATAACACTCCCAATAGCATTTTACGTATTCCCGTATTCTATGCATACAACAGCAAGAAGCAGGACAATTTTAGTCTGGTGTCAGAAAAGAAGGAATGGCTCGGAACGAATTTCTCGAAGGACCATCCTTCAACTGAGAAACGAAATACAAGCCTAAAACGCTAGACCGTTTAACATTTGAAAACATAATATCAGAGAGAAAATAAATATTCGTCTTCTTCTGTAGGTAAATTGCTCCGGAAATTACACAACAAATACATGGTACAATGCAGTTGTTCCATGACGTATTAAACTAGAGCAGTACTTAACTTCTACGAATATTAGCACTGCTGTATTTTGTTGGCTGACGGGATAACCGTAGTAGTATCTCCAATCGATTTGACATTAAAAAGATTGAAAAAAAAAAGAAGCGACTCAGTTCGAATGTTATTAGTGAGAGAAAATCATCAAGAAAAATTGCACCCTATCCCACCTTAATACTAACACAATTCCAAAAGTCCTCTTCGTTTAGTAATAAAAAGTAGCCTCTGGATATCGACGTCAGGTGTATTTCTACTTGTAATATAAACACAGCTTTTAACTCAACTAAAATGATCAGTCAATACCTTACAGCTCAATTTGCTGCAAACCAGAGGACGATTTGATACGAGGAGTGTCACAAGAGTTGACGTCATCTCGTGATCACTGGGTCGGAAGTCCGTTTGTAATCCAGCAGCCCGGGGCCCGGAAGAGGAGTAGGGTCAACCGGTAGTGACACGATTTTCATGCTTGTCTTATCCGCTTGATGTTAATACATATTATGCATTAAAGAAATTCCTACCCTACAGGATATTGCAAGTTATCAGTCCAGCTAAACGCATGCACTGAGAAACCACCTACTTTGATTCTATTTGGGTTATTTTAGATTTCGGTTGGTATAGATTTTCATTTCTGCTGCTGCATTATTGAATTCTAACGTTTAAAAACACACATGTTGATCCAGTTCCAAACGACATTTAGCCCGCACACAGGATAAACATTATGTTAGCTGTGGTTTTGAAAGTATACCTTTTACTGCAATTCATTTGCAAACAAGCAAAGTCCATTTACATATTTTTCTACCTACGGCTATGGGATCGATCACAAATAAAAACTAGAAATGGGTACGTGACATGGACAGCAGTCATGTCATTAAATCTATTCAGTACAATCAAAAAATGGTAAGAGCATGGCAAACTTTGCTTAACGCATTCATCAACATACACTCCTGAATTCCCAGTAAAACATCATTGCTTTGTTTTATGCTATTCCAGTATTGTTCTGTTTATTGTAAGACTAAAACCATAATAATTCCATAGTTTTAAGTCGGCGTACTTCGGACGTTCGTGAATGCCGTGATATCAATATGAAGGCGCTGAATTAACTGTTTTCCTATTGGAGAAACAGGAAACAAGCCCATGTCGAGAAAGTTTTAAGATGGTGAGAATGGTATATCCAAGGTGTGGGTTGGGCCGTCTGACTCGGGCACTGGGTCGCCGCCGGTTAAATCCATTGCGGTCTAAGGAATGGGCCACCGCGCTGTAGTTTGGATCGCGACATGCGTTCTTTGTTAAATTACTAGCTGGCGGAGAGAGATTCGAATCTTCCTTACAGGGATACCGTAGAACTACACTAATTTAATTCTATATTCGTTGAATAAATAATACAGCTTAAAAAAATATGGATTAATGTAATATTTGACAATAAATTTAATAAGCAGCCAAGTGTATGGTTAATGCGATTCGGCGTCAATAAATCCTAAAAATGTATTCAATTACGATCTCAATTCTCATCAAACCTGGGCGAAACAATTTTTCGAAGAGTATATTTAGTTAGGCACGCATATTTGATCGATCTAACACTTCGGTAAATAAAAGAACAGGGAAACGTCCTTATATTTTGTAAAACACCCAAGTGCGTTTGACGAGTATCCTCATTATCACCTTATATCATTAAAGCTTGGCAGTCTTCCTATCTTCAAGGTGATTATTTAGGCGTTAACGGGATTGTAAGAATTCGTTGTGTAAACAGAGGGTATGGCATTAGCAAGGTATCCTGGTGGGAATGAACGGGAACAAATGCACTGTCTAGGCAACAGCAATCAACGAACATACCCTGACGGCATCAGATCAAATATTTTACGAGGAATGTTTGGTGTTAATATACGTATTCAACTGCAGTACCTTATTAAATTAAATGAATTTGAAAGTGTTCCCATTTAATACCACCTACTGTGCTAACATATATACAAATTGAACAATTTAATTTAACAAAATCCATTGACTGCAATAATAATAAAAAATAATATAAGTAGCTCATCTGTACTCCGCCTTCTACATGTTGCTTGTCTCAAACGTTACTCTACAGATTTTCCGGTTCATTGTTCCACGGGTATATTCGACTTCCCTTGATTGACATATTAGATTGCTACCATCGAGACTCAGATCGACTAAAAGTATGATTGGGGCAATTTACGGCAACCATAACAAAAAAGGGGGAAAAAAGAGGAAGTTCGGATGAATAGCAGACCTGGCGTGAAAATCGATGTTAATTTCCAGATATAGATAGACCCTTTTCTCAAGCATTAAAGATCTACGATTCGTCTAGCGGCAACAGACTCGCATAGTGCGTACGAAACGACATGAAAACTAACGTCTTTTGTTGAACGCAGATGGAGTTTCGCCTATCTGTCGTATATTGGACCATTGGCAGAACGAAGTTACAAATGATTTTTTCTCAAGCTTTTAACATAACTATTGTTGGCGAGTCTGATACACTTTTTATTATTCACCTCACACCCGTAATAATTGAATAAGGGTAGGTGTTTTGAGAAATTGACAACTCGGCTTATTACATTTGTTGTTACAGCCTACGCAAAACACATTTGAGAAAGGAGGCAGCTAAAATGCCATTATAGATCTGCTACGGAAATATATGATGGATGTCCTTGGAGATGGTACAAAAGTGTGGTCGAATTTCTTCGTGTAATTGATATATTCAATTTGAACATGTTTGCCTTTTTTATAGAAAAAGCCCCAAGTTACGAAATGCGTTAGACTTTTAATTTCCAGTATCTTAATTCCCATCTGAATATTTGGCCTCAGTGGAAATCCAACTTATCAGTCATAATTTGAAACACAAAAACAATGAATACAACCTACCGATTCAGAAGTATGACTCGGTGCTCATTCCGAACAAAGGAACCTGATAGTTTGCAAGCACAATGTCTGCAGATGATAAAAATGCGAATTGCTTAGTCTCGATAATAAACGTGTTTATATCGTTTATTTTAAACATAGTCAGCACATTAAGAATATTTTATATGTCATGTACATGGATATTACCTTCTCTCGAGATGTCTGTAGGCAACCAATGTCAACTCGAGATTAAGTTCAATTGCAAACCTTGTATTTGAGGAAACAGCTAGATCACTAGCTTGTTCATCGTTTTTTACTACTGGTCATTCCATTGACAGTGCCAATTTTAACAAATATTATATGGTTTTTTTAACTTAATTTGAACGAATCAGCGTGCTACACATTAGTCACCTGCAAATTGTTATTACCTTCTCTAGAACTGTTGGTTTACCCATAACCACTCTGGTCTAAAATCTATTCCGTAGCTTGCCTCAGAGAATATTACCCGAAAGCGGGCTGATTCATCTTGTCTAATTAGTAAATATCTCCTGCGCCAGTGAAGCGAATATCTTTTTGTAAATATTTATCGGTCAGTGAGTGGTTTTCAGATTTCCTGAATGTCCTAGTGTGAATTATCCCTACAAATATATCTCATCGAGTTTATGTTTGCTCTTATTGGAAATGGAAGCTCTTCTGTGGGAAAATTAAGGACAAAGTCGTAATTTTCCATTATGTCCTCCTATCCCATAAATGGCAGAGGATATAAAGTGCCCGCTTCACTGCCCTCGGTGATAATGAATATGTTTAAAGCTGCGCAATCTATGGAAAACAGTTATGGCCATTTAGTTCCACTACGTCCCAAAAATGCCTAATGTAGGACGATCATACCCGATGTCCATATGTATCAAACTTTTATTGCAATTACTTAGACCAGGCTGGCTCAGTAAATAAATTGTTGCTGTTCATTGAGCCACTCGTTTCCTGTATAAAGTGCATTGTAAAATGCATACACATCAGTTATATAAATCTATCCCGACAGACAGGACTTGGTCGCTGTCTTGGATGCAAAGGTTATACAACATTCACTGAACGATATATGGACATTACGAGTTACCGGTGATCTGCCACACATGTGTTAAAAGCTAAATTCTATGGAAGTCCAATGCAGACATCGCTCAATCGGCTTGTTATTCCTAATCATCTTGCATACGGGATCTTCCACTATAAACTTGGGTTTAATATTTTTGCTCATACTGATCATCGCAAGGTCGTACTTTCGCCTCTCGTCATGGTTGGTTGACTGTCGGGTAAAGCAATAATTTCATTGGTCAATCCATTGGCCGCTGACCATATGAACCCATACATAACCCGGCCGGAACTACGAGTACAGTAAAGTACCCTCGAGTAAAGTACCACGCTAAGCACCGATCTAATAATCTGACAATCAGCTACATGTACCTATCAAAAAACATTTATACTCTAATCAAACGATAAAATCAATGCGTTGGTTAAACAAGTTTAAATACAGATATTTGCGCGGAGCACAGGTTAAATAGGATAATGACAATGCTTGATCAGAGGATCCATCATATGTGTGATCTAGATGTGTATGTGGAACTGATCTACAATGATACCATACGTCAAATACAGCCCTTTAATGGACGTTCTAGTTCAATGAATTTTATTAGGCCATACTTCGCACAAGAGTTACTAATGTGTTTGATAACTATAAATGGAACTGCATTCGCAGCGATAAAATATATAATTGTACCCAACATATCTTATGCCGTTATCGGTGAGCAATACATGGATAATATGGTAAATGTGCTTTACCTTGACTGCGAAACCAATATACTATTGTTCTATTGTACATTTAATTACATTTACTATTCGCATCAGTAACATGTACTTTACAGTTATGTATATATCAAAGGCAAATTCACTTGACTTAAACACACATGACAAACGACCATTATAACGTTTAATCTGCTTCCAAGGCTCACCAGCAGTTAACGTTTAGCTATGTTTCCAAGGTATACGATTAGTTAACGTTTTAATATGTTTCCAAGGTATACGATTAGAAAACGTTTAAATACGTTTCATAGGCATGCAATCAGTAAACGTTTTAATACGTTTCCAAGGCATAATGACGTTGCATAATGACATTTAAATATGTTTCCAAGGCACACGAACATTAAACGTTTAACTATGTTTCCAGGCATACGATCAGCAAACGTTTAACTAGGTTTCCAAGGCATGCGGTCCGTAAACCGTTAATATGATTCCAATGCACACACACATTAAACGTTTTACTATGTCTCCAAGGCACACGCACATTAAACGTTTTACTATGTCTCCAAGGCACACGCACATTAAACGTTTTACTATGTCTCCAAGGCACACGTACATTAAACGTTTCATAATAACTATGTTTCGAAGTCGTACGATCAGTACACGTTGAAACGTGTTCCAAATATACTAGCAACAAACGTTTAAACATGTTTCCATTTGTTCTTTTCAAATTTAAAACTCTACGATTTAAACGCAAATGCATGTCAATGTGTACTTTTTTTTACACAAGCCACATCTCATCCAATCGATTTCAACACTTGCTTAAATGAAGCAATCAACATAAGAAGACATGAATTTAAAACAGTTGTTCTTCTGACAGCTGAATGCACCATTTAAAACCTTGATAGTCCCCTGGGATTCGCATGTTCAGCTCTTGAAATGGGGATTTCGTCTTGTCAGAGTACCACTCAAACCAGGAAAGTATAGTTTCTGTCGATGTTTGCTAATGTTTTAATTGTCATGGTCGCGTTCCTAAGCGGAAAGTGTCACCCTACGTAGCTTGAGTTTTTTTTACAAAATCTTTTAGCTTTTAAACTATTTAGGTGCATTGCTAAGTACTTGGCCATAGTGAAAACTCAAATATCCGCCTTGATATTAATATTTCGCGACGACAAATACCTCAAAATGTAAGGATTATAGTTTTATCCCTTGTCAACGTGGGTTTAGTGTGGCTTAAGTCTTGGAGATAGGGAATAACTCAAGCTAGACTTATCACACACGCCGAGGCATGAGTTTGTTTGTTTGATTTTTTAATTGGTTTTTAACATCGTACTCAAGGGTATTTCATTTATATGACGACATATTGTCCACGTTATACTGTTTCTTCCCTTATTACCATGGAAAACCGGATAGAAACCCTGCACAAGCCACCCCAGCGATTGCCGGAGTCATATCGTGTGACTCATTCATACCCGAGGGTCGACAGACGGACTCGATCCCGTAAACGGTACATCAAGACGTAGGATCAGTAAGAGCACAAGCTACCACTAAGCTCCGGGCCTGAGGCATAAGTAAAATCATCGTTGGTTTAAATTGTTTTCATTAATCTCCTAGTCGTATACGCATGTTGAAATCCGAGTGTCATTTTCTGCACGAATTCTCGTTTGCCAAAATTTACATGGACTGTTTCTGCCTGGCTCTTCAATCAGGCATCTTGTTTGATCTCATAGTCCTTCATTTTTATCTCAACATTTGCACATATTTCAGGCATGAACGAATAATCGGTTTCTTTCGGCACTTAATAATTTGTGATGTTTGTACTTCGTATCTTCTAACAATTAAATACTGTTCGAGTTTCAACATTTCAATCTGTATTTGCTAAAGCTACCTGCTTACATACATACGTACATCGTGTGGTTAATACGATTGTTATTTTAGCATTGTTCATTATGAACGGAGATCATGATACGATAGTAAACATTGTTGTGCATTTCTGCTATCTACATAATTGCTTATTTTTACACTTAGATATTATGACTACCACTGAGGAGTTTAACATAGTAAAGTATAGAAAATCGATATATATTATCTAAAAAGCTATCTCAATCGTAGCCTTAAAGCACATTATGATTTACCTTTTTATTATTTATGGGGGATTTATTTCAATTCTTAAGGTGAGTGATGATGTACTGCTTCTCTGAAATAACATTTGTTTTTTCCGCACAAGTTGTCTTTTTGCGTTATGCATCGTCAGCATAGAGACATGACAGGTAGACTAGCAAATAATTTAGTGTCAATAAATCCAGAATGTGAAAATCTATATAAAGCCTTGAATATTTGTTACGTTATCATCCTAGGTTCTAGATGTCGCTTAAATAAATAGAGTTGTATTTTAATCAACCGCAGCCAAGCTAACCGGTTTACCGTTTGGAACAATTTCACATACCGTTAAGTTACCATTCTTCAATTAATCATCGCTGTCACGTTTTTAGAACCGCAGGGATTTGTCTGACCTAGCTATAGAACGATATTTCCTCTTTTTTACACGAGTTGTTCCAGTCTGAATCAAACCCATGGTTTCCATGATGATCTTTTGAGGACAATTTCCAAACAAAATCGTTAACATATTGTATTTCATTGAATTTTTGCTTCCCCGTATGTACACCAAACGTGAATTGGCTTTTTTTCACTCCCTCGTGACATTTTAGTTTCGTTTCGGGAAAGCTAATTAAGGAGTTGCATTTCGTTAAAGAATTGATTAAAAAAAATCTGTTTGACTACAGTCGTTTAACCGATTACTTTCGTGTTGAGTTTTAAATGTCTGTTGATCTTGGAAACATTTTTCTTGTCATACGTAAATAGCTCTGGGCTTTAAACTCTCGTCATGTCATCGAGTCCAAATTTGTACACGTGGGCGAAACGTTTCAAATGGCAATCAACATCGCTTGGTTGTTTTTGTTTAATTTCAATGAGATCGCGTGTCTCATAGACAACCCCAAATAAATCTTTGTTTTCGTTAAGTGGTAGATTAAGTTGGGATTATTTTTCTTTGTCGATGTTTAATGCCGCACACAACTCTGTATATTTCCGATGTATTTTAAAAAATCACCTGAAGCGATGTGTCGTATCGCAGTTCACTAATAACCAATCCCAAACAATACGACTACACTCTGTTTGAAATAAAATGTTATTAGTAATAGTTTGATACAGCGTGACAATTTGAACACGTTATCCCACGTCAATTCATTGTTGTCTTAAAGGCTACATAACACTGCTACATCCTATCACGCAATTGACAAAGCATTCAATAGAATGAGAAGTATATTAAATTAAAATCGCTGCTAAGTTTATTGACATACACATTTAACACTTGTTCTACACTAGCTCCACTTGCACACATATATTTGCCTTTAATCGGGATAAGTCATGTTTCCTTTATCCGATCATTGACTTAATAACAAGGAATCATTCGCTACATTGGGCTATATAATTGCATGAAGTTGTATTTATGTGACGTTAAAGTAAATGCAAACAAGCCGATCTATGATTGGCGGGGACCCGTTTCCATTCATGCTAGTCAACAATTCTACCATTATTTAACAATGTAACTACGGTAATTCTTCTATGAAACCCTTTATAGTGCGTATTGTTCGGAAATAAGGATAGGGGTTATATATTTCACCACTAATCGCTATTAACGATATTGTCATAACATTCGACAATAATTTCTCTAAAGTA
>JAVFBX010217004.1:0-11598 GCA_034783855.1 Mopalia kennerleyi | reverse complement strand
GCTCTTTACAATGCAACAAATTTGAAGTCTCTACCATGAATAGTTTTCTAGAAATGCGCCATGAAAAATGTAGTGTCTGCTTAAAAGTGAAGTGCCAGAAACAGGCAATTAAAGTTTGCAAATTGTATACTTGATCATGGGGAAGCTAAATTATAGCCTTAAATTGAACTGTTCGTAAATAGAATTTCGATTTATGTATCTCACCAACATATAGTTTGAATACCTTACTGTTAATCTAAGCAATAAAAAAAAATTTGGTTCATTTTGAGCCCAAGGGGTCCAACAAGACCTTAAAGAACTTTT
Organism: Mopalia kennerleyi; assembly: GCA_034783855.1. NCBI lineage: Eukaryota > Metazoa > Mollusca > Polyplacophora > Chitonida > Mopaliidae > Mopalia > Mopalia kennerleyi. The sequence continues at coordinate 11,295 of JAVFBX010217004.1, read as the reverse complement.
CCAAATCTACATGTGTCAATCCACAAAATATACAACCAGCGAAGAGCTGTTTTTTGTATATCTGCGAAAGTTAATACCCACAAACATAAATGCATTCACAAAGGCAATTCCAAATGAATTGCATTTTTCATCCATTTGTCGAAAATGTATTTCAACTTTCAGAGTTACATGTACTGTACAATGTACAGACGTTTTGTTATTCTCTTTTATGACTGAATTTAACTTAAGTGGTAAAAGTACTCATGTGCTTGACCCTGTCTGATGGGCATATTGTTCCGGCTTGATTAGATATCGGTAAAATTTCCGGATGTAAATACAGTGCAATCATATTACAAGTAGGTGTACTTATGTTCACTTGAATCACACTTTATTTCCTGTTTTAGTGTACAGCAGCTGGGTTAGCCAAACAGTATTACTGTAGGTCTGAGTCTGTGCTCAAACTCTGAGATTGTGCTCCCTTGAGTTGTGCTTCTATTCGGTGGTTTTAAAAAGTTTTGAGCAATGCACATTCCAGCTCTTGAGCACACTGTTGTGGAGCTCTTCTGTCAATGAAGGTAAAAATGCACTACGCTGATTTCGTCAGCTGCTTCAAGGCCAGTGTGTCACTGATAAACTGTTTTGATCATTATAAACGTCTAATTTTCCAAATCAATGTATTCAGCCATCTTATTAAAACAACTCTGCAGTATTGTTGAGAATGGTCTTGAGCAAGATCTGGAGCTTGCTCAGGATTCATGCTCAGCTGAGCACAGAAAGAGTTCTCAATTTTATTTAGAGTCGACTCAAACTGAGCACAAAATATTATCTTAACTGAGCATACATGTACTCTTTTATAACCTTGGCCCCTGATGTCTCCACAAAGTTCTGTCATAAGTCTTGCCACACTTACCCCTTTTCTGCGGTCAGACTTACATGTAGATCAAAGCGAATTGAAAAAAACCGAAGAAGCCATCAAATACATCTACCACTTTTCAAACAGTGTATTGTCATGTTAAATCACAGAGAAAGATAATTTTTTTCTCCATTTATATGCATTCTTGGTTGTCTGTTACATGGGACTTCCACTTATTTCAATGTTTGAAATTATATCAGAGGGATATAAGGCATCGCGGTACACGCTGTTGCGCATTGCCAAAATAACTCATACTATGAGGTATAACTCCACCTTGTTTGACTAGAATATGGCCTAAATGTGACAAGGTGTGGAGTAGTTTCACGTCAGGACACCCCTTGTCTCGACCAGTTGAGGTCAACCAGGCATAGGATACTGCAGCGTTTTGCTGCACTCACCACCAGCACAAACCGAGAACAAAACTTAGTAAAATGACTGCAGGCCTGTGCTGTAACATTTTCTTAGGCAACCTACATAAGAGCTTGTAAACCCAATATCTTGTAGGGTAACCCAAAACAGGTAACAGGTTAACCAAATTTCACTCTGGGCGAGCACCAGGTGAACCCGTTCGACCGTTCACCATAATAGCACAGGCCTGATTGACTGGATTAACTCTTTGTTTTGATGAAGACGCGTACCACATGCTATGCAACAATAACAAAACTGTATTATGACAGTCACCTCTCGTTTTAAAACCCACCTGTGGAGTATTCCCATGTTGGTCTACTGATTATAAAGACTTTATTTGTGAATGACATTTTATTAAAGTCTGTAAACAAGGTTTAGTGTCAGTTCCATAGTGTTAGCCAGAGGGGTGTCTCGGTGTCTTTGAGACACCCAAGAAGCCATTTGAGACAACCTGTTTCAGTCAAATTTAACATGGGAAAGATAGGGGACCAGTAAAATGAGACACCCTGTTTCTGTAAAAATGGTGATTTGAGACACCCTGTTCTTGATTTCTGGCTAATACTAGTCTATGCTGCAAACCCTGTTTTTTCTCCTTCACTAGTGTTGCCTTCCTTAAACACATGAAAACTAATTTATAAATCAAATTCATTACTTTCACAGTTTGTTTATTCATTTTTAATTAACTTTTTTCTGAAGTATATTTAAATCTATTCTAAAGAATATTTGGTCTTGAATGAAGTACATAACTTTATGTTTCTCTAATGGTTTGAAAAATGTTTTAGTAAGGTAACAACAGTGAATGGAATCCTGGTTAAAACACACATTGTTAATATATGTTGTTAAAGGTCCACCTTAGTTTTATTAAGCAGTCTGGGGAAGTTTTTCTATCACAGGGCCCTGGGGGCGCTCAAGTCTTTGTTTTGTGAAACTCACTTACACTGTTCAATTAGGTCAAGCTTACTGGGGTTCACAAAAGGTAACAGTTTTAGTTGTCCAATAAAAACACAGATGACACCAAAATTCAGCCAAAAGAAGCAGAAGTTGTCGGATTTTCTGCTGTGTTGGTATGCCAGTGTGAAATGCTGCTGTTTATTTTTAAACTTGCCTCGCCCCTCAACAACGTCACACTTTGAGTCCATTCCATATATGGTGGAACTAGGCCATTCAGGGAGATTTTCAAATTGGCCATGCCATTAATTTCTGCCAAACATATAGTCGATCTATTTTCAACGGATTAAGCAGAACTACTAAGAATTGTCTAAATCTGATTGCTGCTTTATAAAGAGGGGACATTAAACATCTAGCGGAAGTAGTTTCAGAATTATGCGCTGTGTGAGGTGTGCGTGGCTAATGGGGAGTGCTTGTGAAATTCTTTTCTCAACTTGTGTTTTATTATGGGAACACCAACAACGTTTTTAATCATCTCTTAATTAATCATCTCGTAACTCCCGATACACGGGCCTGTGGTCTCCTGCTTAGGCCTATACTCTAGCAAATTGCAGGAAATGAGGCGTTTTAATTAAAACTAATTAAACGATATTCAGAACAACAGTATATGTGAGCAAATGATTGTGCTCTGTGTTCACATCTTAAAGGTATAGTGCCTACATTTTCATTATGCGATTGGCTGAAAGCTGGATTTTTCACCTATTGTACAGCTTTTGGAACTTCTTTTTTTTTAATGATTGTCACACAACACCAACAACAACACTACAATATGGGTCTGGTCATTTGACAATAATAAAGAGTACGGTATCAAAGAATCGCATCATTGTGGAAAAGTATGGTAATGGGGATAATCAAAATGTATGGAGTTACTCAATAATTGGTTAGAAGCTTACCAATCCATCGATTTGTACAAATTGTACGCCGGCAGCAGGACCCGCAGTAGCCATCTTGATTCCAAGCACATGCGGAAAACTCGTACATTGACGTCAGTGTATAACCCATTTCCGGTTCAGCAAAAATGACCTGTAAACAAATCTCATTTCATTAGATGTCACTATTTATTGAATAAATGCCCATAAAAAAAATCGTTTAGATAAAAATATTTTCAAAAAATCAAGTCACATTATTATGTATAGAGCTGGCTTAAAATTCATCCATTTATGTATTTATGTGAAAGCGCTATATTGCAGAGATGTTTTTTAGGGGGGAATAAGTCTTGCCGACTGGGTTATGTTGTGGCTGGATATGTGTGCACATGGTGTGTGTGTATTTTGATGCGAGGTGAGCAGATACATGCACGTTATGTTAATGTTTGTTCTACTATTTATCTCAAATTAATTGTGGATGATGTTAGATTCTTTCCACATTGATAAATAGATACTCACGAAAGTATGAACATATTGGTTATACTATCATTTGGTCTAAACTGTTGCTAACAATCAAATGTTAGTTTCATTCATAGGCCTAGATTTTGATAGCTTGAAATGAATTGATCAATTCTCATACTGCACTTGAGTCTAATTTTTATATGCCCGATGAAAATCGGTCGTATTATGGTATGATCAGCGTCCGTCCGTCTCCAATCCGTTTCCGGAGCAGAAAGTTAGGAAACTGTAGGCCTATTTAAGCCAATCTTAATGAAACTTGGTAGGCACACATAACCTGTACTGCTGTAGTTGTTCCTTTTGCTATTACGGTTTCATCATTTGGCCTGACCGAATGGCTCCAATCCGTTTTGACAGCGGCTGTGGCTTAGTGGTTAGCGAGTGAGCTCACTAAAGCCTGCTTCGATGTGCCGTTCACAGGATTGAGTCCGTCTGTCAACCCTCAGGTCTATGAGTGAGTCACACGATATGGCTCCAGCAATCGCTGCATGGGGTGGCTTTTACGAGGTTTCCTCCCAGTTTTCCACCATAATAGGGCAAGGAACAGTGTGAAGTGGACAATCCGTCGTCATATAAGTGAAATACCCTAATCAAACAAACAAATAAATTCTATACATTGTACACACCACTGTAACATTCTACAACCATGCAACCAAAGTTTGACAAAAATTTGCATATTGGGGAGGCATTTTGGAAGTAGAGTATAAACTTAGAATTGGCCTTATTTTGTGTTTGTAAGAAATTGCAAACTTTCTCCAAGGATAGCTTTTCAGTTCAGTTCATCTAAGCATTTAAATTTACATTAATTTGCATACATGTGTCCTACACCAGTTAAAAAAAATCACTAACAAGTTTACATTTGTTAAAAACATGCCATGGTCTGATTTCTGTTTAAAATGCCACCAGCTGATAGATGACTTTGGTAGATGACATCATATTAAATATTGTTATTTTACATGATTTTTTTGCAATGAAATGGTCCTGACTGGAAAGGCTTGTATTTGTTCTTGCCTGCGGCCGTGGGTTAGGGAGTGTGCTTACTAAAATGTGCCATTCAGAGGATCGAGTCACGATATGGCTCCGGCAATCGCTGGGTGGTTTTTACTAGGCTTCCTCACGGTTTTCCACCGTAATAGGGCAAGGAACAGCATGAAGTGAACTGGCCTTTGTGTGATTGTAATGTATTGTAACTGATTGTTTTGCTCAGATCCGTGTTCGTGATGACAGCATGCCCCTGGCCCACATCGCTCTGGCTGTAGAGGGGTGTGGCTGGTCTAATCCTGATAACATTGCTTTGATGGTAGCCAACACACTGATTGGAAGCTGGGACAGATCACATGGTGGAGGACCCAACCTAGCCAGTAAACTCGCAGCCAACTCAGCCACTGGAGAGCTAGCTCACAGCTTCCAGTCCTTCAACACGTGTTATACAGACACTGGGCTCTGGTGAGATTCACCTTATTGCTCCTCCATATTGTAGTCGAATAGTTAAATTCATAACGTGTTTAGTACTGTTGAAATATTAACATTTGCCCCATTTCTATGATAACTCCGAGCAAGTCCATACTTTGAGTGGTAATGTTTGTTTAATACATAGAATTTAACTCTATAAACAACCTGTGAAACTTTGTAGTAAGCTGGCTCTAGAAGTATACTCAACCACACTAAATTATAGTTAACTTGTGGGAAATATTCTCTGGACAATCTGTAAAGAATTCCTTCATATGTTAATTGTAGGCACAAGTAAAATAACCTTGAGAAAGTCATTTAACATGAGTCAATCCACCAGTCTCTATCGTTTTAAAAGTTTATTTCAACATTTTGCAATTTTGCGAAATTTTTTGAGTCTAATGCTGCATGCATACATTATTTTGTGACTGATGGATTAATTTTGTGTTTTAGGGGAATATATTTTGTGGTTGAACCGATGAAGGTGCATGATATGTTATTCAACATTCAATCAGAATGGTAAGTCCTTCATAGAAGTACAAATACTTCCAAACTGATAGCCCGCAGCCGTGGCTTAGTGGTTAGCGAGTGTGCTTACTAAAGCCTACTTCTATGTACTATTCACAGGGTCGAGTCCGTCTGTCGACCCTCAGGTATACGAGTGAGGCACACAATGGGGCTCCGGCAATCGCGGGGTGGTTTTACGAGGTTTCTTCCTGATTTTCCACTGTAATTAGGCAAGGAATATTGTGAAGTGGACAACCTGTCATATAAGTGAAATACCCTTAAGAACAGCATAAAACACCAGTCAATCAATCAATCAAAACTGATTCTATTTATCCCATACATGCATTTTTGTAGCAATTTAAATAACAATTTATATATATTTTTGCTTCGCCTCTGACAGAGAAACGAGATGCTCACATTGGTACATGCACTGATCTGGGTCAGTGTAAATCATGTGAACACAACCCTTGAAACAGAACACAGTGGTGGTTGAAAGGCAATATTTATTTAATTGAAATATGATAGAAAAGACCAAATCACTAGAGAGACATTTGAAACACTTACAAACACATCAAATTGTTTCTTGACCACTGACCTGTATAAAGATGTTATATAGGTCTGTGTTCGTGACAAAAAAAATCACACTCTTTCAGCATGAAATATTGAATGGATCAAAAACAGAAGAAAAATGCGAGAAGCATTTATAATAAAACTCCTGTCATAATTGTTCTGATGAATTTATTACGCGGACAAATCAATTCATTAGTGTAACTGGGTGCGCTTTCGAACGCCTACTTCGACCCTCAGGTATATGAGTGAGTCACAAGATGTGGCTCCGGCAATCACGGGGTGGTTTTTACACGGTTTCCTCCTGGTTTTCCAACATACTTAGGGCAAGAAACAGTGTGAAGTGGACAATCCGTCGTCCTATAAGTGAAATACCCTTGAGTACAACGTTAAACCCTAATCAAACAAACAAACTTTCTTTCTCTACAATTAAAAATACATGATAATGAGTGATCATGGAACTTGTCTATAGCACTTGTAATACCCTCTGGCACAAGTTCATTTGAAATTTACTTTTTAAAAAATGTTGATTGTCTTTTTATGGCAAGACGTCGCAAGATACAGTCTTTCAGCAATTATTTGGCAGGTAAAAACATATATCGGCAACATATGAAAGGAAGAAAAAAAAAATTTAGTAGTACTGATTTTGACATAATTACTTTTAGTACATTTGGTAGGTATGGACTGGTGTGACGTCCTTTCATGTATTTAACTTATGAATACCCAATTGACTGTAAAACTAACTTGTTGTCAGAAAGAAAAATAAATATGTCAAACGTGAAATATGTAGGAAAACAAACACAGGCTGGTTTAGATTGACATTTAAGGGAGAGGGTAGACTATGGGGAAGGCTTAATGGAGGCTGACAAACGGCTGCCAGACTTGTCTACCCTTTTCAAGATTTAATCACACTATTTGCTGCAGGTACATGTGTCCCTTAAATTTGTTTGTTTAACATGCGAAAGATTACAATAACACTCACTGAAACAAAAACAAACAAACAAAAACTTAGTCATAAATATCATAATATAACAAGTATATCATAAATATGCAATAAGTGATGATATTACCACACTTTAATGAAATGAAATGATACCCCAAAGACCCAATTATAATAAATGTCAAAAATTTGGCAAACATGCACAAAAAATATGCAATACCTGATAATACTGTATATTGAAAAAGAAAACGAGTTAATGCTTAATCAGTGAAAATATTAAGCTTATGTTTCATAAAAATGAAGCAAAAAAGAGACAATGAGAAGATAATTAATGTATTTATGTGTGTGGAAATAGTGATGAGGACAGCATTATAGCTATAGTAGTAATATAAGCCTGTGCCACATCATTGTATACACCCGACCTCTCTCTTATAATGATTGTAAATACAACACCAACCAGAGTGAGGAGAGTATGTTTGTGAAAGGAAGGGAGGAGGGTGGTAGACAAAACACATGTCCTTAGACCCCTGAAAAAATAGCAGGCTTTATTTTGGGATGTCCTGTTGAGGTGCTGTTGTACACAGCATACACAGACTATGGAGCTGAGGTTATTAGCATGCTACTTTGTAGGAGAATTTCCCAAATTTGTCTGACAGAGTTTTATCCAAAAGGCACTCAGAATCTGATATATGTTCACATATGTCATTGAAAAATAAAAGTTGTGGTTTTGTTTCTTTTCAGGACTTTTTAGATTTTTTGTCCACTGCAACTATTGTAGTAAAGGGGGGGAGGGGGGGGATTTAACTAGGATTATGAGCATATTTTTTCAAAAAAAGCCTTTAGTGGTGGACCTGCTAACTTCTCAGCTTATTATTATTATCGATTTATTTTTATTATTGATAAGTGTGATATATTTCCTTATGAACTGATTTTTTCTTTTGTTTTGTTTGGAAAGGGAAAACATTTTCAAAACTTTTATAGTTAAATTTGTGAAAATGAAAGCACAAATATTAGGAGATTTGTTTTGCATTTTTGGGATAATAACAACAAGCCAACAAACAGATTATTTATTGTTTTAAATAGTTTGTTTTTTTGACAAACTTTTTAATCTAAGGATAAGGGGATTATCTCAATAATAACAAACTGATTTTTAAGATATCTCAGGTTGCATTAATTCCTCATTCATGTGAGCAATCAAACTGTAATAAAAATCATTATTTAAGCCTTTAAACATTTCTGTTATAAAAATCAAACATGTAGTATACATGTACATTACTATAAGTGTGACCTGAGGTTGGAGATGGGTGAGTTGTGAGCCACAGCAGGCCATGTGCTCTATCTACATCCAGGGGGACTGCAGGGGCTTCCAGGCTCTCAGTAAGGGGAGACCGGTAAGGGAAATATCTTCAGAGTGCCCCTGGTCTGAGGGAGACAAGAGGTAGTCCATGCAGGGAAGGGGAACTGTCAGAATACCACGAGGAGCGAACACAGAGAAGTGCCCAATGAAGGGTTTTTATATGGTAGCCCATTTGAAGGGGGTAAATTAAGCACAATTTCGGTTAAACAAAATGTAAGAAATGGATTTTCAGGATTTGTCAAATTCTAAGAGAAGTGACAAGTGACACTAGTCTGCATGTAGTGTCATTGAAAGTAACGTCAACTTGAAAGAATGATGGAAGACATGAAAATACCTATAGTCCATGCTGTGGTAAGACATTCTGGTGTGCACTGTAACCAGTATTAACATATTGACAGGAGACCACTGACCCTCAATTAACATATAAATACTACAGGAACTGTGAAGTTTTAACGTGTGAGTCAGATTCAACGGAAATTTGTGAGATTAACTCACCCATCAGTTCAAGTCCTGTTAAACCTTTCGAGAACTTTATAGTGAACATTTGGTTTCGATTTTCACTTGGATAGATGAAGGATAGTATTTATTGAGTGATGTACTTAACAGCGACCAGTTGAATATTGGATTTTTAAACTGTACTGTCTTTCTGCAAAGAAATATAAATAGTGTTTGAAGTGACAAATTTAAACCCATACAAGTGATATCGCTTGTTACTAATGAACAAATGTCAGTCTTATTTGCAAATCTGTGTTTTTGTGAAATTTTTGGAAAGAAATTTAATATTCCATTCATTGATTTGGTCCAGAGCTGTGTTGATAAATGTAGCTGTGGCTTACAAACATTGAGGTGAACTTTAATTCATGTTTTCTTGACTTTACAAATGTGCTGGACAGATGTGCATATTTCTTTCACAGTATTAATGGACTACAACTTTTTTGACGGAAATAAGAATTTTCAAACGTTTTCAAGATTTTTCTTCTTGAATTGATAGTACATACTTCATAGTTCAAGTATAGTACCATAAAGAATTCACGATGAACCGACCAAAGTTTCGAATCGCCATGGACATCACAGTGGAGCAATTGAGCGCGGCCATATGTAAGTAAAAATAGGTGTTAGAGAAAAAATGTCAGGGCTGGTCATGCTGCTCAAATATAGTCACCATAACCTTCTGTAATGGCTGTTATCGCCAGGGCAACCAAATTCTACTGGGCTGTATCTTGGGGTTATAACACAGCTGTATAACATCTTGACCCCATGACCTCTTCCTTTTGTTTTTTTAGGTCATTCCAAGATGGCCCTCTTTGTGGTACTTCAGAAGTGTATTTCTCTTTGCTCCATATCAAATTTTCCCCCTAATTTGATCTGTCATCTCTTATTTCTCTGGGTGAAAATAAAATAGATACACTGTATGAAAATGCCATATCTGGTTTAGGTTATCATGCTGAGAACAGACAGATAACAGACTCTGGTACTTCAAAAAAGCTCAATAAAACTACTCCGTACAGTTTGATCTTGAAGAAAGCTTGAGTATAGATGTAATGTAATCAAGTGAGATGTAGACTTTTGAATTGTCAATTCAAGTTAAATATTATTACGTAATACTGATAGGGGATTGACTTTTGCCTCTTATTTGAAGATTGCGATAGAATTTTGATAGCTATTGAGATGATAAAATGATGATAGGTCAAAACACTATTAAGAGGATAGAATTGTGATAGATCAAAACACCATTGAGATGTTAGAATTTCTGATAGTCCAAAACAATATTGTCATAATAGAATTGTGATAGTCCAAAACACTATTGAGGTGACAGAATTGTGATAACCCAAAACACTAGTGATATAGAATTGTGATAGCCCGAAACACTAGTGAGATGATAGAATTGTGATAGCCCGAAACACTAGTGAGATGATAGAATTGTGATAGCTCAAAACACTATTGAGATGACAGAATTGTGATAACCCAAAACACTAGTGATATAGAATTGTGATAGCTCGAAACACTAGTGAGATGACAGAATTGTGATAGCCCAAAACACAATAGAGATGATAGAATTGTGATAGCCCAAAACACAATAGAGATGATAGAATTGTGATAGCCCGAAACACAATAGAGATGATAGAATTGTGATAGCCCGAAACACTAGTGAGATGACAGAATTGTGATAGCCCAAAACACTATAGAGATGATAGAATTGTGATAGCCCGAAACACTAGTGAGATAGATAGAATTGTGATAGCCCAAATCACTATTGAGATAGAATTGTGATAGCTCAAAACACTATTGAGAAATAGGATTTTGTTAAAATTAAACCTAGATGTATTTGGAACTGTCAAAATATTGACTATTATAATTAGTTGTTATGCCGGCATGTTTGAATACTCTGAAACAAAGTTTTTATAGGTCATCCATGGTCTAAACTTTTTCAATACTTCAAGTGAGTGTATTGAAGGACAATTCTGGAAACCGGTCGTATATTGAATTGGTAAATTGATACAACATTTTTCTAATATGTAAGTGATATGTCAATCCAGGTGCTTTTTGATTTTTCTTAGATCAGATGGGTTTGAAAAAATAATTATAATCCCAATGTTGAATCTTTACTGTGAGCCTATATACTAAATATACTGTGACAGTATGAAATATTACTAGACAAAGGTTACAATAGTTTTTTCTTAGTAAGGTGATAATCAGAAGCAGGTGTTTTGAAATAAGATGGTTTAGCAATAATAATTAATTAATCTTAAATGACTGTCAATGCAATATCCTCCTAAGACCCAGGGTAATATTCTTTGTTAGCTCTTCATGCCATTCAACATGGTAGTGTCTTTTGGGCTAT
>JAVFBX010216993.1:0-11599 GCA_034783855.1 Mopalia kennerleyi | reverse complement strand
CTCAAATTCACAGATTTACTTGAACTCGCAACCTTCCTACAACTAAGTCGTAGGATAGGATTGCATCTCATCAAATTGTGCAAAGCAATATGGTCCGCATTGCATAATATTTCAAAATTCAAGCCTACATGATAAATTTGAGAACAAATGCACTGAATAACTTGAAACCTGATAATTATAGGTAGTAAATAGCATGGTCTTAACATTTCAGATATGTACTGTCTAATACTAGTGCACCAGCGTATATGCAGCTTTCTTTATAAACATGTATATTGTATTAAAGATGTCCTCATTTGCAAAAAAGTAATTTTGGAATCTAATGATGACAATTTTAAGAATAGCATCCGAACGGACGGCAACATCATTTGCTAATCAGCCATCACCAAAATACAATCGAGAAGCAGCCAATCAACGACTGAGCTACCACCCTTACGGGGGTAAATCAGCCAATATCACACCAGATCAACAGCAGATTATGTAATGCGATTTAATTATTGTGCCCTATGTATTTCATGTTATTCTCAGGAGACACTACCCTTGGCTTAGCTGTTTCCCGTCTAATAAATTACGTTTAAACTAACTTGAAACTTATACAGTAGCTTATACATTAAGACAAATAATTGGATTTAATTTCTCCAAACTTTGTTTAACAAAATGGCAGCCATTGCATAATTTTAATATATTTCAAACTTTAAAAAAAGGTTTGCTCCAGTTAAAGAACCGAAGGGATTGTATATCATTTAATTCTGCAAATGTCACTCAAATTCAGATATTAACTTCAAATTTGCTTTTTCTGTTATTACCAGAGATGTGGCTGTATTTCACTAGGTTTGACAACAAATATGACCGATATTGGATATTGCACCGAAATGGAGATGGGCACCATAACTTTTACTGGTTGGCTCTTTGAACCAAAAAAATAGTTTTTAAGCAAAAGCAGGATACGGTGATTTGACTGGGGTTATGAGCATATTTATTTAAAAAAACCTCTAGTGGTGGACCTGCTATAGCTACTCAGCTTCTTTATATTCCTGGTCTAGCCCTCGTTTTTTGGACGGAGCCATTTAATAAAAACTGCTGTTTATATGCTATTCTAGACCCTTTGTACAGTTACAGCTCTGTGGAATCTGCATCGGAACCAATCTGTGTCTGTAACAGTGCTATTCGTGAGCACACGGACAGTCTGCATGTCTTAAGAATGTAGCTGCGTTTGGTCTATCCCACAGAACCCAAGGGATTACATGTTTATCTAAACTTAAGGTGAAACTTAAAATAACTCGACCTGAGTCCATCCATAGACTAAAAACACGTTGATATTACACCAACGCTATTTTTATCTCTCAGCGTGGACCATCAGTGGAAATATCTTTCTATGGCTATCTTATTATCTTTTCTAGGCAATGTAGGAACATTGATTTACTTAAAGGCTATACTAATGGGGTTACAGTAAGGACATACACTGCAGACCCATGTCACGTTACGGAATCAATCAATCAATCAATCAATCAGTCAATCAATCAAGAAATCAAAGTATCTTGAGACCCTCTGGTTTTAGACCAAGTTTGTTGATCTCTTTTATTTCCGTTCAAATAATTAATGTTTATGATAGTGACAATTGAATTCGAAATTCTTGTTGCAAATAATGAAAGTTGCGCCGTTAAGGTACTTTTCCAGTGAGCTTATTATAATAGAGTCGCGCACAATGTGTTGGACATTTTCAAGATTAACACAGCAGATTAGGTTGCCTTATGTGAACTACACTTCAGCCTATAATAAAGATGAATCGAGTGACTTCCCATTATGTGTATTCAGATCAGGTTAACAACATCAAGAAAGATCAAATGGATCAAACACATTGGTCCTTGTCAAGACCTCCTGGTTTCGCGAAAAAGGTGCACAGTAAAAGATTGCAAAATTGGTCGCCTTAAAAAGAGGATAATTTGTCTTTAAAAGGACGGGTCGATGTACAGTTTTTTGTTAATAATGTTTAAATTGTTCGGTTTCATCTGCACTCGGGCATTCCTATCTTTAATATAGGACAAATTACCTCCCCCCCCCCCCTCCTCCCCCTTCTCTCTTATATTAACTACCACGCCCGGAATATGTCCAATGGAGAAATAAGATAAGAAGGAGATCAGGGCGGGGGAGGGGAGGTGATGGGAGGGTAGGGAAGTGTTTGTCTTATTCTCCACCGAAACAGAAAATAGTCTGTAAATACATCACGGTTTACCGGACATACATTTTGTACATTTGCAACTGTATTGTCAAAACATATAACTGTGCCATTTATCTAGGCATCCAAACCTAGTTAATGTCAGCTTAATATTCCGGAAAGCCATATCGCGAGAGCCTTGCTATGGTGGCCGCGCTAGTCAGAATAGTGAGTTGAAATAAAGCCGAATTGGCACCAATTGATGTTTGTTTATTTGCTAAAGTACAGTTATTCGTTATTGAAGTCTTTCGCAAGGTATTTCGATTGACTGTTTCAAATGAGACTCGGTGTCAAGGATATTTTAGACGGTGATCGAGCCAGTGCTGAAAACTGTCGTATCTGGCTCAAAAGGTTCTTCATGTACAGTAGTTTTCTGCTGTTATGTGGACGCCATCAATTAATTATCACAGGTCACAGCTGGCTGATATGCCTGGTGCGCAGTTCGTGCTTGTTTAATTTTCCTTCTCGCATCGTGACTTGCTATTGTCGAATTGTTTATTTCACAAAGCTATAGCAACACAAACACTTCAATCGAAAGAAAATTAGTAACACAGACGAACTAAGAAACATTCCTGTTTTCGATAACATTGTTTTATTACTTGAAGTAAACCTTATAAAACAAGAGCGATGTAAGATAGAGCAAATTCTATTTATACACGTTGCTTTCTAATCTCTATACATGAAAACGTTCCAAAAATATCTCTTTTTTAAAATGACATCAACATGTAATTCTTATAATTGACACTACAGTTGACGTAGTTCGAAACTGACATCTTGTAAAATTCCTCAATCATGCAGATCTACCAATACTGTCTATAACAAAACCAAGCTTACCAATGTTCGTAACAAAACTATTCACCAGAATGTTAGTAGTTTGGCCTTGTACTGATCACATATCTGGTTATGCCTTATTCACGCGTATTTCTTCTTCTTCATTAATTGCCAGATTCGTAATTCACTTTATCTTTTTAAGACAAATGCCCTTGTCATAAATGACGTCCTCCTAAATTAAACTTCCATAAAGCCACGTCATTTACTGTCAGAACTGTTGTCGTATGAATGTCTAACGAACACAAGTTCAAAACTGTTCCCTCATTTTATCAAAGGTACGTATCAAAGATACGATAAAACGGACTGGAATTTCTTTCAACCAAATGCCCCTATTACGATAGAATTATTCTATATACGTTACCCTAGATATTTCCTCTCACTACACATATCAACTGTTTAGATTACTGCTCATGATAACTTGACAAAAACGCGCAGATTACACCTACTGTATATTCACTCAGATAATGTTTTTCATAGTTACAAACGAAGAAAAGTAGGAATATAGCAGAGAGACCAGAGTAGCATGTAACAAATCAAATGTTTAGAACAAAGCGAATCGCCACAACCGATAAAACACAGAGAAAGGAAATGCTCATTGTATTGTGGATGATACATTGGTCTGATTGATTCTTGTCGCCTTTGTTGTTCCTTGTCCTAACGCAAAAGACAGGCGGCTCTCTTGGTTTTAGATCATCTATTTATAAGGGGCTAAAACGAGCAAAACATACATCACGTATTATGGCTAAATGATTATTCCACAAATGAGACAAATGGATGAAATGTATCCTATTGAAGCATTGTCCTTGGCAAGTCGGTCATGGCGATATAATATGATGAACTAAAAGTAGGATGCCTTTTTGTGAATTTAAAACGGTCTTTCTTTTAAATCCTCCAATTTTGTAAATATTTTCGAAATAACTTCGCACCGGACTTGGGATATTTCGGTGACAATGGTATCCAATCCAGTTCAAAACAACATATCGGTATCCAGTTCTCGTTTGTCTCAAATAGTAGGTCTAATTGACCAATCACATAGCTGGTCCTGAGCACGTGTCTTGCTGGAGGCAGTTACCGTATAATGTATATTTGCGTAAGATAATGAGGCATTGATCGGCACTTTCTTGCAGTGCATGTCACAACGGAAATCTGTTCACTTTAACTGAATTTAATTCAAATGTTATGCTGTGAATTGCTGATTTTTTCTATATTTATTAAAGCGATACTTGATAGAGACAAGCCTTAATCACTAGACGTAAGGCAGGCCACCGGTCAAAGATTATGAAACTAGTATTGCTACTTGAATTGAACGTGAGCCGACGATTACTTGTTTTACCTAGCAATTGTAATAAAAACTCTACTGTTGATAATAACCATTTATATAAACTTATTCGAACGGCAATGTCCAAATGAAAACTTCCATGTATACCAAAATAATCTAACATAAAGAGTGAAATATACATGATTCGTTGTCGACAAATTGGGGAAATGTCACAATTTGTCATTCTCACATTTATGTGCAAATGGTAAACAACAATGAGCAAATATAGTTGTGAGCTGTGTTTGTTTTTATCTTAAATATATAAGTAATTATATGTAATAATCAATGTTTAGGGGTATAAACCCTCGATATCGCTCATAGTTAGGTTTTTTAAGACCTCTGTCGTCATTTTGACACCAACCCGAGCAGCCGCAGGCGTCGAGGGTTTTGACGTTAATCTTAACTAAAACGTTAATTAGTTGACGTCTGCAAATGTGTGTATAATGCACAAAACATGTATGCTAGGGGCATACTACACTCATGTTATAGTTGTACGAAAAATCCACTGATTTGGGGTTACTTTCATACGGGTCATACACACCGGGTTATCTCCGTTCATTGTCAGCGAATTCACCGTTACATTGCCTAAAGATCACAACAGAAGTTTGTAAAATCAGATTTGAACCAGCAAAAGTGCTTCAGCTGTAGATCTTGGCAACAGACATTTAACACACCAAACAATTCTACCATATTGTTGTATTGACAATTATCAACCGTAATGTTTTTCAGTTAAAAAAATTACCGTACTTTGATCTTCTTAAATATTGTCATATGCTGCATTCAGGAGGGAAACCCGTTGGAAACACATCTTATTATCAAATAGTTATCAGTGAGAGGTCGCATCGTGTATTGAACCATTTAGATAGAGACTTCCGAAGGTGGCTGGTGACAATCTATCTTACCCTCATGAACAAAACAAAGCACGTTTTTTCAGTTGTTCAGAGCATTATACACGACTGTCGGTTTAATGCCATAATGCTCAAAACTCCAGCTGATTCGATTTGAACATTTTTATTCCATCTGACCTAAATTCCAGCCGAGTGATTTTAAATACTCCACTGGCCAGAACATAGGCTGCTTTATTCAACCTCCATTTGCGTCCGTAGATCCACATTGCAATCCCAGCCCCAGGGTATGATTTGACAACTACAATGTCCACAGAAGCGTGGACGAGAGAAGGCCTAATTGTCTTTGTCACATCGGGTAAATCGGCAGACAGAATCACGCCCCGGGCTCTCTAGGTACAGAGAACAAACGACTAATGGATTTTTTTCGCTTAACTTTGTTCACTGAAGATCAAATCAATATGTGTGTACTTCCATCTAGATACATGTACTCGACTCCTTGATCTGGGCCAAATCCTTTAACAGGGGCACCCCGTTAGCGCTCGATGGTGTCCGGGATTTCGTCTGAAACACACAAACAGGCGAAGATTAGGATTAAGGTTTCATGTTTCATCTAACAAAACATTTACTTAACATAACGTATCTCCCAAATAGTTGTATTGACGGACACGGCTTATTGCCTTAGAGAATATCCAATGTTAATTCAATTTTTTTGTTATCTTCAAAAGTGTTTTTTGTATAAGAAGATGCCTGCATTCCATTACCGGATAAATGTAACGCGGATTTACACAACAGCTTGAGGATTATCAATAATGCAATTAGTCTACATGTACTAGCTTCTTTAAATACATTTTATATGAGTTTCAATGCCATGGTATTACCACTACTCGAACACCTTTTCTGCCACCATTTAAAAAAAAAAATGCTCTGTATTGAAATACACATGTATCATCTGGCAATCAGCCTAGGAATGGAAATTAGTACGAAAAGCGTTCCTTCTTATTAAAATATACTATTGAGATCAGGTTGAATCATGGAAGGATAATTCTAGTTAATACAGGGAAAGTCTAAAAGTACTTCTAATGGGCACTACTATAAATAAATAATCCTCCAAATGAATGTGAATCAGTTTTCAAGCACATGCGGGAAATAACACGGGGGTATACACAGGGTAAGAGATCAGAGATACTTACCAGGATATGGTCATTAGACAAAAGAAGGGGGTGATCAGTTTAGGCCTGATTGATGAAGCGACTCTGAGATGTGACTCTTTATTTACATGTTACCGAATTAAAAATATTGAATATCCTTCATTGTAAACAATTTTCGTCTTATGTGGTCATAGATTATTGGAAAGTGAAAACTATCAGAAACGGTATAAATCCATTGTTATCAATATACTTGAACGCTTAAATCTTTACTTTCTGATCCTTTATAATTGAACTATTATTTTCATATATACCTACAAGAAGTTGCTTCATTGTTAATTACAATATACGGGTTAATCTGGGAAAATAAAGAAGGCAGGTGTAATAGGAAGGGGGAGGCATGCAGTGACCTGGCACGACCTGAAGTACCTGTTGCGATGAAGAGCCATGCGAAACTTCACTGAAGGAGGTAAATATGGACAGTGATCGACTAAAACGCCGCTTGGTGGACGGCTGTGCTGACCGGTGCTGACAGTATCGGTCCCACCGTTTGCGCAATGTCAGGCGTACCTACACACAAACACAAAATCCTTTTACTAGACGGTAAGCATGCAAACGTGCTATGCTCAAAGTGAATCGGTTTTGATGTGTTTAGAACGAAGAGATGGTTGCGAATTAACTTTTGAAACAAATTACAAATGCCAGACTGAGTCGTTATAACAGATAGCTTATTGGTTTCCTACAAATGATTCGACATCTGAGAAAACACAATTTGAGCCATTGCTTTAATATGTAAGATGTAATTTGGGAAATCTGTGTGTCGCTTAATTAAATCCCCAGATGGGTAGCTTTGCTGGCAACACGGCGAGATGTGGACTGACCCTAAGTATACTCCTTGTTCTAAACAATCAAAACCAGACCATAACAGAAGCATAAATTTGACTACATTGCAAACAATACATTCACTGTAATGAATTTAACTTTGTACCTCTTGGTCTAATGATAATGTATTAGCTCTACAAAGTTCTCGTCTCGACGAAATACGAAGATTTAGGACGAAGCGTCTCAAGGTCAAATGAACCTTAAAAAACAACCACAAAGCCATTTCAGATAGGATTCTATCATATTATCAGTTATTTAGCGTTTAGTGACACTGTAATGCGTTGCCACAGGGTGTTGGAGACTGTCTGCATGTTGGTCACGCTTCATGCCACGCGTTGTACCTGATAGAAGCTGCGACGGATCGCTGACAGGATTAAGTCGATCTATAGCTCGAGTGAATGTGGGAAGAAACCCGGCTGCATTGAGGTGAGGATATGTTGCTGTTAAGGCAAGTGAAAACAACGAAACTTGGCGTCGAACAGTGTCGATTTGACCATTCAACGAATTAAAAATGAAGTCACATGGACACATGCACTTGTTCTTAAGCATTTATACAATATTTTCTGTTTTTTTTTGGTCACATGGACAACGTGTGTGTCGCTTCTAGATACCACAGGGCAATACCTGAGCGTTGGCTAAAGGGTGATATTCATCGCATCGTTACAATGTATTGCAGAGGACTACAATTTATAGACAATTTCAATTTGTTTAAATGAGTCAAATACAAGGTATTTGTCCCTCAAAAGATCATCCAAATCATAGCTACATCAAATCCATTCCAAACTAAGCTATGCTTATACCTTTCTTTATAAATTGCATTTCCTTTAACACTGTGATAAGTTTATCCGATTTAATCATTAAGTAAATGCATCTGTGAGTTTAAGGTCACATTAAATATAATTTGTAATCATAGTTGGAAACTCAAATGGCTGTTATTACCCCTACTAAGACCAGATGTACTTTATTAACATGGATTACAACCAAATGGAACCTCAATACAAACGTCGACAAGGTTTCATTACGTCCCAGGGATTGGTAGATTTAAGCTCCTGTTTTTTGTTGCTATTGACTGTAGTATGAACTTCTGATATAATCAACATTACTGAAATTATACCATTAACTAGTATAAATGAAATAATCTAAACCACATATCGTTATCTACTTTCCGAAAAAGTCAAGTTATTGACAGATAGATTTACCTCTCCGTTTAGGAAACAGTAAGCCACTGATATGAATAGACCCTGGAATGAGACCATGAAATGCGAGACATACGACCAGGCCCCGAACCCTTCCGGAGAGACGGGTGGTTCTACCATCACCAGGACATTCGTCATCCCCAACAGCGGCAGAAGAATCACTGCAGCTTTGGCTGCTTTTCTGAAAAATTGAAAATACCATAAAGACGAGTTCTTTCTGAAAAATTGTTTGCATGTAAATTATACATACAAGATATCATCTAACGGCATCTACATGTGGGTCAATATCATCAAAAAACATTAAAAACACTTGATTATAACAGTAAATCATTTAGATCGAACAATAGTTATCTGAAAAATCTGATTCTGGGGAACTGATTTTATTCTTTGTTTTCAATGGTACCAAATTGTAAAGGGACAAATTTATGACATACACGCAGCCTGCCAGATTACTGGTAGGTAGAGCCTGTCATTAGCCTAAGCTTGTGTATACTTGTCAGATAATTCTGACATAATATATTATGGTGAAGCGGCTATTCTGTGTTATAGAGAACATTAATGCAAATGCCTACTTTATAAGGGCGTACCAGCCTAAACACTCGAAATCAATTCTTTTAAAATATATCCAGGGCAGACATCGTTTGTGTTTCAAATTTCTGGCTAAAATTTTCATGAAAACGCAAAGGGATGACACATTCAAGCTGTCGTCATTGCCATAGGTGTTGTATACACGACAGTGCCTGCGCATATGCCATACAACTGATGACGTTTGTCGTTAATAGACGCACTTATCGCAGGAAACTGAAAGATGCACATGCCCGGGCTACTCCAACACTATATATCTATATATATATATGAGTTCAAAGGGGTGAATATTTGGAAAGAGACGATTACCTGACTTGTTGCTCTTCGTTGCTGTAGCTGTTCCTCAATTTTGATATTAAAATACGAATGATATTGCAGTAGAAAATTAAATTAATCTGGAACATAAAAAAAATATAGAAATGAAAATGCAATACACCCTTTCATTCAAGCAAGCTCTTATATGGCAGAGCACTAATTACCGACAAGCCGGTTGAAACGACAGACCCCTAATGACGGACAACCCAGCTTATATGTCGAGGCATTAAATGACCTACAGGCCAGCTTATTCGACAAGACACACTACCATAAAACCAGCTGATTCGACAAGGCACAAATAAACGACCAGCCAGCTTAAACAAAAAAGCATCCATCCATCCATCTATCCATCCATCCATCCACCCATCCATGAGTTTAATGTTGTTGGATGATGTTGGATACGTGATGTTGGATGCATTTATCCATCCATCCAACCAACCATCCAACCAGCCTGCAATACATTCACCCATCCATCTTGAAATCCATCCAGCTTGAAATCCATCCATCCTGAAATCTATCCTTCTAACCGTCCGGCCATCCATCCACAAATTCAGACCGATTATTTCATGCACATACTATTTTATTTATTTCAAAGTGAACTTTACTTTATATTAAGTACATCTAAACTTTATTCCTAAAAGATGTTACCAAGCAGGTATTAGTAGCAGTGTTCAGGAGATATACCAATTAAAGCTAAATATAAATATGAAGGGGGCTGGAAATTGCTCTCGGCTTAGCAGCAGCAGTCTTATGTCCCACGAGTGTATCTACATGCACAAGAATAGCCCTAAGCAGTGCGTATTATCATATACAGATTATAGATACGTGTGGTAATGGATCGTTAATGTCATTGGTTCAAATACCTGACAATTACCGTGAGGAAAAACAGGATCTGCAGACTTTGTATAAGTAAGTTTGTACCGTCAAGGAAACTGCCTCATTTACTAAAGTAGTATTTCTTGTAACTATGTATAGTTATATTTGAATTTCCAGAGATTTTGTCTTAATGCTAAAAGATTCATTAACGAGGTTGGGATATATTTATACTTTATTGCCAGTAATCTAACACATAACCAAGTTATATAATCTTTAAGTAAAGCGCTTTTTTAGAAATACTTCTAAATCAACCATACCCAGTACATGTGTTTGTTTGATCTCAAACCTTAATATAAATACAAAAGACTGTTTCTAAATATAAGATATTTCTCTTTTCACATACAGGCCCTCTGGCTGAGGACAGGCTGCCTGAAGAGTATATCAATGCTGTTTTCACTTAACAATGGACGAAAATCAACTTTCAAACATTATGGAAACAATTCACATCTTGGTTGTGCTAGCGTCAATCTTTGCTGGAATACATCGTCGTCACCTAAGTGAAATATCCTTAAACACGGCGTAAAACATCAATCAATAAATCAATTTATTCGCATATACACCTCTATATTTCGGTTTTGTATTCCTCGATTAAAACCCACAACCTTGGTTGTCGTAAACTTAATGCACGTTTACAGCATTTTACCAGTACACTGGTTTCATAGACAAGAGGACACTGCTATAACATCAAGACAATATACTCACAACTAAGACATCTACTCGTGGAGCTTCAATAATCCAGATAAAGTCTTCATAATAATATAACTCCCAGCAACTGTAACAAAGCAAGAAAGAGTGAAGGAGAAATGGATAAATCATCCTTGCTGGTGAGGATATAATGAAACATGTTATACTCAAAATAATCTACGCAGACGATGTTATAAAGATTAGATTTGTGGTATCCACATACTAATCTTCGCATATGAGGACCCAGGGCGTTAACCCAATAAAGTCCACAAAGATGATTTAATTATCTATGTCATACACATAATACCTGCAGGTAAGAATATACTTGCTGCACGCTGAAATAATGGATGCTTTGGACATATCGTATGGTCCATGATGTACAGATAATTACCGGAGTTCGTAAGGATTTGAAGCTCCGTCATGGATGCATATTTCACTATCTGATCGAAAAGTTCCCCGTTGAGGTTTGTTTGTCTCAATAAAAGTGCGAGTACAAGGCACATCAAGCGGTGTTCAATTAGAGTTGTGGTTAAATCACGGTCAACATCCCAATCTTCTAGAAAAATTGCACCAGAGTGTGACATACAGGGAATCGAACCAATACACATTACAACAGTGCACATGTATATCTGCAATACTGCGTTCGGTAGAAGGTGGATACCAAGACCAAAGACAATATGTTTTGAAAAAAGTAACCATTCAAGCGG
>JAVFBX010216982.1:0-11599 GCA_034783855.1 Mopalia kennerleyi | reverse complement strand
ATAACTACCGTGTTTTGGAACAATGACGTCAGTTCCGCTTTTTAAATTAACTAATTAACGGCTATGCTAATTCGATTTCAAGTGCAATACAGATTGTTTTCTTTGAAAATATGCAATGAATATAATAAGTTTAGGTCGAAAAACATTTGTCTTTCCCTTTAATAAGTCAATTTAAAAAACAGAACTGACGTCATTGATCGAAAACACGCTAGTTCTATCATCTAGTCGTAGCTGTCCCCTTTTACCCTGCACTGGTATATGCTTTCATATAAAGCTGAAGGTGAGGTAGTCTCGCGTAAACCAGACTCCCATTGCGTTAACTTTGACCACAGCTCGAGGGTCTTGTAACGCCGCACGTTATTTTTGCAAAAACGAAATGGCCCGGTTATCGAACAGTTGCTTTTCTGATACGCTAATTCTTAAAATATTTCAAAAATTAAATCGAACCCAAAACCTATCAATTTATTTAGAAATAAATTACTTTTGAGTTTTATTTGTTGAAACTGGCGACTCCCGCAAAGAGGCAAGGGACCAAGCGAACGACTTTATATTATATAAAGTCAGAAACTACACAAATACAGACTGAATACTTTCCAATTTTAACAAATAAAACCCCAAAGTAATTTATTTGATTCGATTTAATTTTTGAAATATTTTTGAAAATTTACCTATCAGAAAAGCAACTGTTCGATAACAGGGTTTTTTCGTTTTTGCAAAATATAACGTGCGGTATTACGAGACCTTCAACCCGTGGTCGAATTTAACGCGAGGAGTCTGGTTCACGCGAGACTAAAGGTGAGGGGTCCGTCCCCAAGCGAAACAACAACAACAACAAACAACCGCTTTTACATATCCACCTGGCCCTAAAAAAAACGAATTTTTAGACAGCATGTCCGCTGAAAACAGTTACTCAAATAACTATTTAACATTTAGTCCGGTTTGCTATGTTCTGAGCATGTCTGTCGTTCATTTTTTTTTGGAGATTTGCAAATCTATACATTTTTGGAAACTTAATAGCCTAACCAACAAGAAAACCAATGTTTCCATTTGCTCGGAGATATATCTCGCGGCCATCTTGGATTTTCAAAAATAGCCTCCCGCGAAAGCAATTTCCTCAATATTTAATCTTCTGTATCACACAGGCTCTTCATTTGAACAGCTAAACGTACATTTTCAGGGGCGAGGAATCCAATTCTACCAGTGAAAAATTGGCACAACCACTTCTTGGGTCTACTCTAGCTGCATTTGTGTGTGCTGCATACTCACCAAAAGGCATCCATATAAAGAGCATCCCTGACCTGCGATGGCATCTTTTCTGCAAACATATGGCTGAAAGTCAAAAACTTCCTCCTACTCTTGGCGCTCTTAAGCAGCACACCATGAGGGCACATGTCCAGGCTAGAGTATGGGGCCAGGCAAGCGTCGCTCAGCAAGAGTTCCTGGATCCACTTCAGAATGGCTGCTATAAGGACACCGATGGTCAAGTGAAGCCAGTGACGACGGAGGTCCTTCCAGCCCCCAAGGCTATAGTTGAGATGGTCAGATGTCAGTGCAAAAGAGATTGTTCTTCTTCCAGATGCTCTTGCAGATCAAAGGACTTGTCATGCACAGATCTGTGTTTGTGCAGCACCGAGTGTCAGAATGATGAAGATTCGCGGGATATTACATTGAATGATGAGAGTGATGACGATGATGATGATTGATTAACAATGCACGATTTTGAACACTAGTGTTAGGATATAAAGCTGATAGTCTTTCTTTTAAGAAACCCTTTTGAAATGTTATATCATAAGGCCATATATCCAGGGTAGTGTATGAAGCCAGGGAAGCATCGTGCAGCAGGAGATCCTTGATTCATTTCAGACTAACTTATTTCGATGGTCGAGTAAAGCCGACATCAAGGAAAAGAGGGATGATGAAGATATTTCACAATAAACGATTTTGCCTAATAGCGTGTTCTGTTTTTCAATGATATTGCACCCGAGTCTTTCCAATAACGCTATTGGATGTAGTTATTAAAAAATGTTGCCTAAGTATAATTCCAAAATATCTGTTCAGTTAATACGTTACATGACCCAAATTAACATAACAATTGACATAATAGTTTGCTTTGTGGTCAAGGAGAACATTGTTTTTTTGTGCCTTGGACTCATTGCCCTGTAAAAATAGGTTTTGGTCTAATAACGAAGATCAAAGGTTGCTGAGAAGCTGAAATATTGACAAAAAATGCCTTCGTGGTGCTCATTTTTGGAAAATCCAAGATGGCCGCAATACACATCCGAGCAAATGGAATCATTATTTTTCTGGTTGCTTACACTCTGTAGTTTCCAAATATATATAGGTTTGCAAACTCTCCCAAAAAATTGAACGAAAATACACAGCAAACCGGACTAGTTCCCTGTTGCTCCTAGTCTGCCCTTCAGCAGAAGTGATTATCAGCTTTGAAGAGTCCTTGTTGCATTCTATGGTTTTAACTGCAAGATACTCAGTGAGATCAGCCTTTGTTTTGTCATGAGAAAGGAAGCGACTGATTTGGGATGTGTTTCATGTTTGTTTGATCTGAGACTTGATACTGGACTGGATCCTTTCCCTTCCTCCTTTTCTCCCTTCTTTTAGTCTTCAGAGAATCAGCCTTGTACGTATCAAACACTAGAATTATCTCATCACAGTCTTTCGTTAGGCACACCAACCTATCATTAAATATATTACCGAGATCTTTCACAGTAACTACTGTGACAGGTTTCTTTGTCAGTTTCTAGACAAGCACCATACCATCCACGAGAGCAATTTTCTGACTGGACTTTAATCTAATAAAATTGCCTCCTAAAATAGCTTAACAAAGGTATAATGGCCCAAGAAGTGGTTGTACCAATTTTTCACTGGTAGAATTGGATTCTTCGCCCCTGAAAATGTACGTTTAGAAAATGAAGAGCCTGTGTGATACAGAAGAGGAAATTGCTTTAGCTGGAGACTATTTTTGAAAATCCAACATGGCCGCGAGATATATCTCCAAGTAAATGGAAACATTGGTTTTCTTGTTGGTTAGGCTATTAAGTTTCCGAAAATGTATAGATTTGCAAATCTCCAAAAAAAAATGAATGACAGACATGCTCAGAACATAGCAAACCGGACTAAGAGTGCAATACATCAAGGTTAAAATCTCCAAGAATTATCACTTCTTTTGACTTGGAATAGGCTTTCTCAAGAATCGTTTCATTGTTATTTATCCAAGCTGCTGGGGAATTAGGTGGTCTATAAAAGTAGCTACCGGTAAGTAAAAAAGGTTTTGAAGACAAATTTCTAACCATAACATCTCAGTGTAATTATTTTCTAGATCAATTCGTCTTACATATGGAATTGTTTCTGAGATATAAACCAACAGTAGGTGACATACATTCTGATGGCCTATCCTTAGACCTTTTGCTGGCAGACCGATATTTATGTCAACGTTTGTTTTTAAATAATTCAGGAAAAACATTATCACATTTATCAATGATTTCCTGGTTATAGTAAGAATATATATTGATGTTATTTAAGTAATTTATATCATTGTAATATGAGAAAATATTATCATAGATCATGAAGGCTAGATTTTTTTTCTACCTGTCCCTCAAATCACCAACCTGAACAATTATTTTCAAAATTTACAATGATGTGAATATACCCCGTGATAACGCAGGTTTTTTCTTACCATGTTCATTGTTGTTGTTGTTTACATTTGGGATTTAATATGTCTTAAGGTTATATTAGCTGACAACACAGATCCTCTTTTCCGGATGGGTAGACATACACATATTCGGGTTTTGTAGTAATCGTCTGTCTTCTTAAGTCAATGTAT
Organism: Mopalia kennerleyi; assembly: GCA_034783855.1. Classification (NCBI taxonomy): domain Eukaryota; kingdom Metazoa; phylum Mollusca; class Polyplacophora; order Chitonida; family Mopaliidae; genus Mopalia; species Mopalia kennerleyi. Next base: position 7,761 of record JAVFBX010216982.1, on the reverse strand, counting down.
GAACAGTTACTTCTTGTAACAATTTCCAGTTATCGGTAGGCTTATCTGCAGCCGCTGCTAGGCTGCCTCACAGCTCCAGACTGTTCTTGGTCAGACTGCAGTTTATATCAGCTTTGGCTAGCGGCTGCTCAGCCCGTCCTTTCAGAGAGTTAATATGAGAAGAATGATCAAATTTATGATCAGAGCTAATTTCGTGTGATCTCACATTTTCAATGCGAAGCGAGTCACATCCAACAACAAATTTATTGGTTTGGCTATTGGGTTTAAATTTTTTACAAAACGAACAGCTCATTTCTCCATTTTCAGCGTTATAGCATAGCCAGGGACGTCCATCTTTCCATTTGTAATTGAATTTAAAGACTCTTTTCTTCTTCTTGCCAGTAGCAGTACTCTACTCAGATATCTGGGAAGATTCCGAAAAAACACGTATTTCATGGGGCGTATCTGTAGGTTTGTGTTTCAAAAAACGATCCATGTTAAATATCCCAGTCTTACCCACTGATTGTTAGCATCGTTTACAACTTGGCAGCTGGTGACTACCCAAAGCTGTGACGTAAACAGTTTGATCGTGCGTGGCACGACGACGTCATCACAACAACAATATAGAGAAAGGTGCGATTTCAACACACGTGCGTGACAGAAAACGATTTTGACAATGGCCTTGAGATACGATGAAGGCACAGAAATTTTGAATGTTAGGTGTAAAGGTGAGGGTGTTTTTGCGAATTCATGGATGTTTATAGCAGAAATAGTTAAATGTACAATAATTATTCCAACTGTCGCATGCGACATCTAACTTTTTTTACTACCTGTCACACGTAAAATCTACCTGTTCGTGACAGGCGGACACCCTATTATTTCGACCCCTGTTTGAGAAGTTGTGAGGTTCCTTGTTTACTCAGGTGCAACCCATCTCCAACAAGTCTCTGTTAATCCTACCCGAATAGGACATGTTGTCAGTGTGGTTGATAAAATTACATCCAAATTTATCAGCCAGTCTGTGTAATAGTGCTGAAACGAATAATCGAATATTCACGAATGAATAATAAACTGCGAATATTCAGACCTCGTTTCAGTAATTGAATATTCGAAGAGCACATGTCATTTATGCGCGCGCCATTTTTTTTCATGTTATCACTCACACTGTCTGCTGTATTGACGTCTGTCAAAATGCACAGCAAAAACAACAGGTAAGAAAAGCCTTTCCTTGCTGTCCGAAACTTGCTGTAGCAGTGTGCCACTTCTTAAAATAGTTGCAAAAAGCAATAAAATGTTATCAAACGATCCGTGTTGTTGTTTTTAATTGGCGTCCTCTGCAGTGTGTCATCGTCACTCCCGTTTTTGCGTCTCAACAATGACGCAAAATTGCTTTTCTTAATATTGTTTTCCTACAAAATTCAGAGGCCTATTTGGTAATGTAATAAATTATGACTTACATGTATTTGTTTATTCCCTGGTTCTGACAAGATTTAGAGAATACCGTTCACTAGTAGGCCTTAACTGAAAACAAAACCACCAGGCTTTGTGTTGACTCCGCATGCTATAAAGCCATGTGTTACCGATGATCAGTGTTCACAGGAGCCCTGGTGGAAGGTGGCAGGCATGCTGAAAATATAAGACTCCCTGAAGTTTCTGCAGAGTGGCACTGTCCGCCCTCGAAGGATATGCCTAGGCCTATACTGTATTCATACCAGAATAAGGCGAACCAATGTATTAGGAAGTTACATTTCTTATTAATTTTCTATCCAAATTGACATTCTATAAACAAATTTCAGTATAAATTCATAAAATTTATCAGTGTTTACTATTTATAATCATTTTATGTATTGCTGCTGCTGCTAGTATTTTATTCATGGAATAAAATAGGAATTAACTCTTTTTTTATTATTTTATTTTTTACAGGGTTACCCTGCCAGCCGTCATATTGAATCAGCCGTCATATTGCCGGCTGATTCAGTATGATTGAAATAAAGTGTTTTGTCCATACGCATGATAATGGAAAACATTTACTCTTGTTGAAAACAATAAAAAGGCAGAATGTCATTTGTGTCATACCAAACAAGTTTATTGCGGAACCACGTCAAATTTGAGAAATCACATTAAAAGCAAACATTCCACGTCATTATTTTCACAAGAAAGTGATTCAAAATCGACTCAATCCAAATTGACCTTTACTTCGAAGCGTATGTCAAAGAGCAAGTGGCAAAATACAACCCGCAGTGTGGTGGACTTTTGTGCCACGGACATGCGACCCCTCAGCATTGTAAATGGTGTTGGTTTTGTAACTTTGTTGCAAAATTAGATTCTTCGTATGAAGTACCATCACATACAACAATAAGAAACTATACTATTATGACAGTTTACAAAACAGTCTTCAGAATGATTTAGAAGCACAGTTTGTACGTTTTATTTTTGTCTCCGTCGTCATATAAGTGGAATACCCTTGAGTACGACGTTAAACACCAATCAAACAAACAAAACAAACAAACAAACAAACATTATAGGGTATGGAACGAAACAAAACGGTCTGGAGGTATGGAAACGCAAGATTTTTTGAGTCAACGAAATGTCATACCGATTTATTGGAGACAGCTTGAGAATACCTGCAAACAACATTGCACCCTTAGATATTCTGAGTCAATAGAAAATACACCCCTGGCAGTGCCGATGTTATTAACATAAAACTTGTATTTATCCTTGAAATATCATTGTCACAGTGTCTTTGTACGCAAAGATATCGTAATTGTACTACTTTTCCAAGGATAGACACACAACCTGAGGCCACTAGATGGACCACTCTACAATGTACAAGTAAATGCAGAAAGTGTAATACATTTAATTATACAGTAAATTATAAAGGCTTATACAAAACACTGATTCTTGGATGCTGGTCAAAACAGAACAAGGGCAAAACGAACATAATTAAATGAGGATATTGAACTTGTCTTTGTAAGAATAAAGTATAGTTCACACCCTGACTTAGTATTGCCAATGGCGTCGAGGGTGGTTGTCTGCATCCATTGGTCTGGCACGCCGTCATACATATATAAGTACAGCTTGAAACCTCAATTAAGGAAACCAAGCGTTCTTGATATTTATGGTATTTTGCATTGGCCTGACATGCCGTTATATGAGTGAGATAACCTTAAATACGGCTTTAAACCTCAATCAATTAAACCAAGCTTTTTCGGTGCTGTTATATTATCATTTGGCTATATTGAACCAGTGTACTGCGACAGCGTTGAAGGTAAACGTTTTGACAACTGTCTAGAAAACAAATTGGGAGGTCTCGAAGGATACTTACACGCGTTAACAGCTAAGAATTGAAAATGTACTCCATATGCCTAGAGTTTAAATAATTGAAGTTAGATAAGAAATAATGTTTCGCTTACATGCATTTTAATTTCAGATGTTCAAACAGCCAATAAAGTAAGCAAATGAGATAAGAGCTGGTAAAGAAAGGTTTAAATTTTGTGTCTAATCCGAGAGGAACTGCTGGCATTCAAATGTAAAAAAACAAATTCACGCATTATATTAGCTGGATGGCATTTTTTAAATGCCTCGGAATGGTTATTTGGGATAAAAAGTATACAGACAGAAAGTAAAGGAAGAGAGAGTTCTTGTCATGTGAAAACATAAGTGTATTTAAGAGACGGTAAAAACAAAAACCAGGCAAGATCAATGACAGACATGGGACTAGTGAACGTAATTACAGCCATTCTCTGGGGCCAAAATACCGGATCGTTGAAGATGTTCACTGGATATAAATGAATGTACGTCCCGGTTTCTGAGGCAACAAAATTGCGGACACTTTTATCTAAAGTGGTTTTAATGTATATCCTAATGCTATCATGGTGTTCGACCCATCTGGTGTGAAAGTTGTGGGCGAAATGTGCCATGTATCAACTAACAACCAATCTTACCTTGGATTAATCTCAAAAGGTACATAAAATGTTCGTCCGCTGTTGCCGAACAGGTCAGCTATCGTACTTGTTGATTGGGGAGTTCGCCTTTAGCAATACCCCTAGATTGTCCAAGTTATTCAACATTGCATTCTCAAGACACAGCATAGATGATAGGTCTGTTTGTTTGTTTGATTTTTGTTTTACGGCCTACTTTAGAGTATTTCTCTCCAGAAAACTCCTTTCTGAGCCCCCGCCGGAATATTAGGATACTCAGATTCATTATTAAATGCATTACTGTTTTTACCGAAAAGACGGTTTCCTCAAATAAAGCATGGCAAGTTTCCTACATAGCATTTTAGTTATATAGATGATTCGTGATTATGTGCTCGTTTGATATATCTGTACCAACACAAATGTGGCCGAAGTCAGCGACGTACTACCATGATATGGCTTGGGGCAGTTTGTTCGAAGAGTGTAACTTTCCAACATTATGAAAACACTTCACATGTAGGTTGTGCGAGTGTCAATTATTGTTGGCCTCCGTCATATAACTGCAATACCCCTTACATAGCGTACAATTGGCAGGCAATTCTAAGAAGTTTATAATCTGAGAAAGCATCTTCCGAATAAAAGGAGATGGCTATAGAGCCAAGTAGTCCAAAACCAAATAGCACATATATACTAAATGAAAATAATATAGCAATTATATTGAGAAGAGATACTAATTGAACATGTCACTCTGACGAGTCAGCAGGATGCCAACATCAGGAGTACCCACGCGTGTTAGGAATGCAGATGTATGCAACTTTGAATATCAGCATTTTGTTGCTATAGGGTGTCAAGTCTTGACGTTGGCTTCATATTTACAGAAAAACGTTTGATCCACATAGCAAGAGCGCTGTATCGGATCCCCGTACAGTGTTTACTCATTCCCCATACGTTTGAAGATGATGCATCGAACGTGTATATTGTGCACAATACTGTATGATATCAATATCTTAAAATTTTTAGAAAGATGGTCGATTTTCTTTTTGGAACTTTCTCCGATAATTTAGGTTAGCAATTCAGACCAAAAATGAGACTAACGTTCGAATTCAACAAATACGAGAAGCTTGAGATATTCAAAACCCATGTGGGAAATTTGACTACGATAAAAAAAAATAACCCCAAAACGGTCGATGAGACGCAAGGGACTGGTTCTTGTAATTGTACTGATTCTCCGGAGCCCAAATATCGGGTTCCTGAAGTTGTTTTACCGAGTCTCGGTGTACATAAGACAGACTAATTCTTAAACATATATAACAATTCAACATGGACACTTATCTTTTGTATTTAACAAAGTTTAGCAAAAGATACACAAAGATACATGGGGATTCAATATTTCAGTTTATTTTAAAACCATTTTCAAGAATGAAAAATATCTGGAATTATTTATATCCGATAAATGCAGATTTTTTTCTCCATTCCTCACAATGGTTGTAAAATAAATCGAGATATTGAATCACCTTTTATCAATGTATATCTTGTATTGCAGTTGTAAGTTTACTCTTCTTTTTGAAACTTATTAGTGGGAATAATGGTATTTAACAAACTATTGAAGAAAATCCAAATTATTTGTTATTCTATCAGCCTTCAGAAGACGTTCCAAAAGTAATGCATAGAAATTGGCATGGAACAACTGTACTTTTATTCAGACTTGTAAACTTGTCTTTCATGTTGTTGAAACAGCCATACCAATGTTAGAGAAATAGTATTTCGTAATTAAAGAAGCATGTGTAAATTGAGGTGAATGATCAAAGGAATCGAAACGTTAATTTACTGTGTGCATATAAATCATTTATATTGCATTTACTTTTGGTTGAAAATACAATGGCGATGCGATTTGCAAAGTCTTACAGAACATTTCGACACAAGCACAGCGATAAGTTATCAAGTCGGTTGATACCATATTGCAAAGAAGAGACAGTTAGCATAACTCCCATGAGACTAAGGGCTTAATTTATATGAATTCCACGTTTCCGTGTTTTATGCACATAGAATACTGAAGGGCCTTGTTTTACAAAATCTCCCAGATCCCATTGTCTAGAGAACTGACAACAAGAGATGGATAAAGAACTAACAGCCAAGCTATTTTTATGGCGAATTTAATGAATGATCTGAGAAATCCCTGCTTCAGATGTATGAAGTAGTTTTGGTTGTAGTGTGTTGGGAATAGATATAAGCATAACACCCGAACAAGCATTGGCAAGAGTCTCTTAATAAGATTTAATTGGAACTGGAATACAACAGACACATAATACAACCCGTCATTATCGGTGAATCAGTAATTATAATGTATTGATTCAGTTGAGGACGAAAGAAGTGTGTAGAATGTTTTCACTTACGTAGCTTATGGAAACTGGGCGTTGAAGTTCAGAGTGGATAGCTTGATGCATTGAATAGATTAATTGCAAACAAGCCATTATATAATGGTCAATATCGGCATGCGGTGGTTGATTTTCCATCCTAATTTTCCCTAAGGGACGGGTCTAATTTTAATGATTGCCGATGTGTTGAAAAAAAAAATAGATCTAGCAGATTTGTCTACACTCGAAGTGATTTTATACCAAGTGTAAAGACACTAGACGTTCACAGCAGACCTGGGGGGTGGCGGAGCGGATCGAAACCCTGTATTTCAAGTCTGATAATCTTTTACTATCAATCATCGTCAATGTCTTAGTATGTATTCGTTTTTTCTAACAAAACTGCCAACAAAGTCGCGACGAACGTCTTCGCATGAACACAGTCGAATAGGTTGACGCCGAATACATTAGCACACAAGGTGAAAGAATCCCTGGAGTCCCGTGGACTGTCTGGAAGTCTCGTAAATAGGGTCTTAAATGATAGATAGTTGATATCAAACGATATACACCATTATCAATGAAACGCGCGCGAATTTATCTACTTCTGCGAATCCTTGTAATACTTATATTTCGATAACGCTTGCTGTTTATTAAGGGAAAAATCCAGATGATCCGCTTGCGATATTTTGTATTGTGTTTCGTGCCTGTTTGTTGCCAGTGGCTTCGGATGTTGTTTTCTTCATCTGATGGGCTGATTATCTGTTATAAAATTGAAATATGCCCGTGTTAACCCCAAATCAAACAAACGATATGTTTTCTAAAGTGTTGGAATATTGCTGGGGGGATATTGCGGACCATGCACTTGTGATTGATACAGAAACACTCGTGCGAATTTGAGAGAAAGACATCTTGTCATCTTGAGCAATTTTGTTTTCGCAATGCAATGTTTTCGTCATATTTTTTCTAAACTCCGTCGACCGATAATCAAGTTGAGTGTTCGCCACCTAAAGAGTTTAACGGATGTTCTGTTTAATCCCGAGTGAAATGCACAGGTTAAAAAGTTCAGGAAATTGATAAATTTTCTTGTCAACATAGCATCTTCAAAAAAGAATATGTCGGTAGTCGTTTAGCCCAAATGAGAAATGAAGTTCGAATTAGACGTAAGTAGTACTCTTGGGACAACACAAACGTCAGCCTGACCTTCCAGGTCAATAAAAAACAATAACCCCAAAAGGATCGATAACAGACTTGGGACTGTTCAATGTAATTCTTGCCACTTGAAGATATATATGGATCTCAATGCACCCACGGCCCGGTGTCTGTACCAGCTCAATTACGGGTCAATTTTACTTAAGTGGTTTCTTTGTATATCCAAATGTCACTATATTATTCAATGGGGACAGGAGACTTGTAAAGTGATATACCCGGCTTAACAGCCACCGTTTTCATGAATTCGCCGCATGGGGGCACTCTGGGTGGTTTCTACCGGACATCCATATTTACGGTTGCGGTGT
>JAVFBX010216971.1:0-11599 GCA_034783855.1 Mopalia kennerleyi | reverse complement strand
GGCTACATCTGTAGTTTGCTACATCTGTCATTGGCTACATCTGTCATTGACTACATCTGTCATTGACTACATCTGTCATTGACTACATCTGACATTGACTACATCTGCCATTGGCTACATCTGCCATTGGCTACATCTGTCATTGGCTACATCTGTCATTGGCTACATCGGTCATTGACTACATCTGTCATTGACTACATCTGATTTGCTACATCTGTCATTGGCTACATCTGTCATTTGCTACATCTGTCATTGACTACATCTGTCATTGACTATATCTGTCATTGGTTACATCTGTCATTGGCCACATCTGTCATTGGCTACATCTGTCATTGGCTACATCTGTCATTGGCTACATCTGTCATTGGCATTAATGTCAAATTATAAGACAAGCAGAACAGAAATAAAAAGACCAACAGAGCTCATTTACAGTGAACTTCCAAAGGCAAAATTGTTTGTTTCTTTTATTAGTCTTTCTTTTATTAAAGTTAACCTACTGGCATTTTTATCCCTTTTAATTAAATATTTTTTCTAATATTTAATTTTTAAGTTTTTCTTTCTAGTACTATTTCAGCTTTAAATAAAACACAAAAGGTACAAATATAATACAAAAGCCACAACAGGATTCATGATTAATTTTGAACTTATAACCTTTCTGCTCTAAAGTTTACATCCACCAATGACTCCGCTACATGTAGCATGAATAGATATATACATTATATTGGGGAGGGGGTATTTTAATTGTATGAAAGTAGAGGTAATTATATCTTTTTTATATATTATATTGGGGAGGGGGTATTTTAATTGTATGAAAGTAGAGGTAATTATATCTTTTTTATGTATTATATTGGGGAGGGGGTATTTTAATTGTATGAAAGTAGAGGTAATTATATCTTTTTTATGTATTATATTGGAAACATCTAAGTAATATTTCTTCAAGGCAGTTTATTTTAACAATTTGACTTGTGCTGACACTCAATTTAAACCATCGCTGTCTTACCTCCATGGTGTTGCATTTTAACAGCTTGGTCATGAAGCAGGACCATGTTATGTTGTAACATCTGGTAAATTACCGCAAAATTGTGCAGTCATTGTTCAGAAAAGTTCAACTGCTTAAATGCACCTGGACTATGCTATAATGTTGTACAGCTACTGCCGGATGCAAAAAGTTAGTTAATAATGTAACTGTTCCTAATTCAAATTTTAATTTTTTTTATGTTACACCCACCGTGACATTAATCACTTTCACATTTTTACCAAGCAGCTGAATTTTCCACAACTCTGGCCTAAATTAGAGATCCGCTACTTGGATGGGTGGGTTTATCCCAAGGTTGCATTTTGTTACATAATGTTGAGCTGATAGCTAAACAATTATAGTTAGATAAGTTATCAAGCTGTAATTGTATCATTAATTGTGTGTTTTTCTTGTATTTATTTATGCTTGTTTAATGGAAACAGCAATATAATCAGTAATTTTTTTTAAAAATTTGTCTAAGCGCATGATGAGGTAGCTTTTGTGATAAATACGAAAACTTTCCATGAGAATATATTACCCATGATGAACACAAATTATAAGAGGTTTTACAGTCAATTGAGTTTCAAAATGAGGTTTACAAGGGAAGGGCCCAAACTACGACTACGTATACATTAGGAAATCCTGTTAACCTTGTTTTATTTATAGAACAGTGTCAGTCTACGGGGATTCCCCTTGGCTATCCTAATACATGTGTCACACAAGGCAAAGGAGCACTTCAATTGTACCACCCAGTACATTATGCACATTTTGCTAAAGCATTTTTATTTCACATACTTTGCTCATGTCACAATAATTCAGATTTTTAATAGTTAATCTGGTGATAAGGACTAAGAAAATTTAATCTTTAGCCATATAAAGGCACAAAAACTGAAAATGTCTCATTGGTTATCATGCATGCTTATATAAATTTTATAACTTCTTTAAATTGGTCTTAATTCTAATTATACGCACTACAAGATGTGAGAGTGCTTTATAAATTCTCATGCATTCTAGCTGCTAAACGGTCTTTGAAATGAACTAGATATTCATGTATCAACATGTCAGTTTCTAAAATGGCGGCACTGATAAATTTATGTAGATCAAGCTTCGATTGTTTTTTGCTGTCTAAGTATATTGTATAAGCTTATGAACGGGTCTTGAATACCTTCAATTACGACACAAAATACCAAAAAAAAAAAAAAAGAAAATACCGTTTGTATTATAAGCAATGATCTCATCCTGTTTGCAGCGATTTCTCGTAAAACATCAAGCAAGTTCTCAGCCGAGGGACGCGAGAAACTGCGAGAACAACATATATGCAAATCAGAGCACATATGTCCAGGTATCGAAACAGTGACATACCTTCACCTAGATAGGTCGAAGGTGACACTCAGTACAGTTAAACAAATCTTAAGACGAACAAAATCTCCCTGAAGCCAAACCTTTAAAGACAACAATGCCTACAAAAGCTCTACCCACGTCACATAAAAGTTACCCCACCCAAAAGAAAACCAATAAACAAATTGTAATACACAATGAACATTTCTTTGATAATGATTTCAGGATATTCTGATGATTTAATACAAGCCTTGTGATTCAGTTATTTATTTTAGTAGTTATATTACTTTTTATCTACCAAACAATTGGTATGGGTTTTTGGGGGGTCATTTTGCCATTCTAATTAAAATTTAATTAAAATTCCACAACATATTTAAATTCTCATATTTTCATGATTTTCCACAACACAAAATATGCACAACATAATTGACTGAGTGAGACTTTACACCAAGTAATGCTCAAGCCTTTTACACTTATATTATATGGGTCTTGATGGCGATGTATTTGACACTACATAGATACCTAACCATTAAATGTAACATGGAATATTGACGAGCTCTTATTGTCAAGTAAAGAGAGAAGGTTGAGGGTGTTGTAAAATTTAAAATTTAAATTAAAAAAGAAATAATCATTTTAAATTAAGAAAAAGAATTTTATATTATAAAAGCGCCTAGTCAAACTCTTTTAATTATTTCAAATTACAAAAAGAGAGAAAAAGTTAATTTTTAGATAAAAAATAACTTGAATGGATATAATTTTAACAAATTATATTTTAAAAAAAGGTAATGATAAAATATAATAATTAAATAAGTAAAAAAAATACCTACATGATACCTGTCATGTTAGGTTACACATCACATCAAAAATTACAATTTAAATGTTACAAGTTACTTAATCTGAACACTTAAAATCGATCATTTCAATTAAAAACCTTAACCTCAAGTATTCAACTTTATTGATTAAAATCAAAATCCCTCAAAAAAATAAACCTATCTTCTGTAAACAAAAAACCTTAACCTGAAAAGTAGTCTAAGGATGTGAATGGTCCTAGCTAAACATCATGAGGAACCTTAACCAAACTAAAGGCACTGACATCCCAATCCTTTCCCTCTCTTTGCAAAACTAACCCAAGCCAGAAAAAAAAAATGCAACCATAAAATCCTCTCTTTGCAAAGCAGGAAGCAAATTGGGCATTTATACATGTACCATGCTGCTTTTAGCAATAACGCCACAAAACTGATTTTCTTAAATCACATGGCTGACGGTTTTTTTTTTACACCTTATTTTGCTTGGTGTTTAGCCATGTTTTTAGGCTGTGTAGAAAAATCTCCATCTCTGGTATTAAATTTCTTTCCTCAGAGCTACTGGTCTTTGATATCGGCATCAAAGGCTGCATAAAGTACATATACATGTAATACATATTGACATGTATTGATAGATTAACTGGCATCCATATAGAATTTACCAGTATCATCAAAGCTTTATTGCTTATATAATTGAAACTGATTTGTCATAGTATCACAAGCAGGAGCTTTAATAGCCAGAAATCAAAAGCATGGTGTCCAAAATGGTAATTTTGCTTCACTTTTCAAATAACTTGGTGTCCAATTTTGACAGTTTTCCTTTTTCCAGCATGGTAAAGTTTCTTAAAACAGGGTGTCCAAATGAGCCAATTGTTTACTTCAGGGTGTCTATTTGGATGGGTGTTTGCCTGATTCTTGAAATTGTCCTGAGCTCAACTCTTAACACTGTATATATTTTCGATATAAACTGGTCCATTTTTTGTATACAAGTGGAAAAATGGAATTACATTCTTCTACACCAGTTATCATCTCTGGTACATGTAGGTAGTCAATTAGAATGGAGAAACGGGTAAAATTTCAGGCAATAAAATCCAGGTTGTACTTATATGTCTATGAAGTGATTTTTAGTTCACGGTATTATAAATCTTTATTGGCCTTCTTGAATGACATGGTGTCATTTTCCAGAATAACAGTGGCTTTTCTTTATATTTTGCCTTTTTGTTGCTTCAATTGACATACATGGACATGGCTGACATAAAGCAATATTAAAACAGGTAATTTCTGTTAACTGGTACCGACTAGTAAACACCTTAAAAGCAAGGAAATACAATAATTTAACCTTGGCGTTCCCAAAATAGCCTGACATGATATCTCAACCCTTCTATGCTGCTGTCAGTGTACCTGCCATAAATTACATGGTGCAGGACATATAGTAGTATGTCACAGTCAGTTTGGAGTGGAGAAAGGGTGGAGTATTAAGTTGGGAGTGGGGTGTTAAGTCGTAAGTGAGGAGGGGTGTAAAGTCATGAGCAGGGAGGGTTTAGTCACGAGTGGGGATGTGTAGTAGAGGTGTAGTCAGGGGTGGGGTTTGTTTGTTTGTTTGTTTGATTGGTGTTTAACGTCGTACTCAAGGGTATTTCACTTATATGACGACGGAGACAAAAATAAAACGTACAAACAGATAAGCTTTGTTTCCCTTTAGCTCTGAGAACACCAGGGTAACAGAAAGCTCCTCTTTTCTCGCCTCTTACGATGGACCGAGGAAGCCGAGGGAGTATTCTGCAGGACAGGCCAACCCGCTCCCCCACGGGGCGTCAGGAGTGGGGAGAGAATAGTCAGGAGTGGGGAGAGAATAGTCAGGAGTGGGGAGGGTATAGTCAGGAGGGGGTATAGTAGGCGTGTAGTCAGGACTGGGGAGGGATGTAGTCAGGACTGGGGAGGGATGTACTCAGGAGTGGGGAGGGATATAGTAAGGAGTGGGGAGGGATGTAGACAGGAGAGAGGAGGGATGTATTCAGGAATGGGGAAGGGTGTAGTCAGGAGTGGAATGAGGTGTAAACTCAAAAGTGGGAGGGTGTGTAAAGTCAAGAGTGGGGTATAAAGTTGGTAGTCGGGTGGGGCACTTAGTTTGATTTGAGCGGGGTGAAGGCGGCTTAAACGCTGGTAATGTGTTATTTTACCCAGTGTTATTTAATTTTGATTGGTTTACCATTGGCGGTAACTCGGGTCAGATGCTAAGCTTGGGGTGTTAGTCACCACTTATAGTTAATTCACTTATATGCCAGCATGCCATTTGAATGTGTGACATAAACCACTCTTAACGTCACTGCTAACAAATATTGATACAGCTACAGAACTCAATACATTGTTTAAGAAGACAATGTCTGCAAATCTACACTGAGAGACACAGCAACTTGGTTTCTTGTTACCCAGAAAGCACCAGGGCACTCCAAACACCCGTAAAATGAAAACTGTTTGTTTCATTATGATTTAAAGCCATACTTGAGGTTATTTGACTTGTATGACAGCGTGCTAGTCCAAGGGGTGAAGAAAATCACCCATGACTCCATTGGCAACAAAGACAAGAGACACACTCACGAGACACAAAATGTGAGCATCCACCAGCTGTTTGAAGACTTGTTCACTCATCAGATTTCCTCACTAATAGTGGATAAGAGATAGACATTCAACATGGCGCAAGGTTCTCTCATAGCAGATTAAACTTTATATCGATCACCACAAGCAGCCAGCCCATGTCTAACAGGAAAATCTCTCCTAATCACCCTGAACTTACTATCACTTGAGCAACCTACCCCTGGTTAACATGAAACTCATTCCCAACCACCTTAAATGTAATATCGCTTCAAGCAGCCAGCCCCTGGTTAACATGACACTCATTCCCAACCACCCTAACTTTACTATCACTTGAGAAACATACCCCTGGTTAACAGGTTCAATCCCAACCGCTATAAATTAACAATCACTTAAGCAATATACCCCTGGTAAATAGGAGCTCACTCCCAACCGTCCATCACTACAAGTAAAGGGTCTTACCTTTAGACTTGGTACATGTAGGTGAGATGTTCAGACCGCCCAATAAAGATGTCAACTTGTCTTCTGAGTGATCATAAACAGCCTGTCGTGTTTGTAAAACATCAGAAGGGGCTTCGTCAGTCTCTACATCAGTTGGTAAATCGCTGGACGGCACCAGTAGTTTCCCCACACTTTTTGACTTTTTTTCACTTTCAATATCTTTCTCGTCATTTTCCACAGGGTTTTTTTGTGTGTCTTGTTTTACGTCAGTGTTCTCTTCCGTACATGATTTCATCTCTTTCGCAAGCGACTTCACGGATTCCATATTTTAACAAGGTTTTGTTTTCACTCGAACTTTACAATCCCCTCGAAATGTCTCCAACGTGGAAAAATAAACTGTAAATTAACAAAGAAATTTTATTTTAATTATATATCTTAAGAAAAGTGAATTACCAACTGTATCTGGTTAATTTAATTATTCTTCCTGATGCACTTTCACATCTTAACCGCAAACATTTTAGAGCATCATGAACTGATGAATATATATGTGCAGTACAAAGTTTTGAAGGATTTCACCCAATTTAACTGTTCCAGAAATAAATATCTACATCATATTTGAATAAATGAAGATCAACAAAAAGCGTCACTTAACAAAACAATAAAATAGGTACTATGTGAGTAATGCCTTTGGTAGACACACTAAAGAAACCAATCACACAAAAATCCAGAAAATAGGCAATTAAAAAATTTCTGTGAATGAAACTAAGTTTCCTGGTTATATTCTTTCATTGTAAAATTTCACAAGACTCCTTGAGTTAACAAAATTCCGAGTCATGTGATGCTTATTTAGCATCCCTGTGTGTGTGCTTAATGTAGTGAGAACATTGCCGTCTTTTTCTGGGTTAGAATTCGGAAATCATTCTGCCTAAGCCTCTTAAGCTCAGTCAATGCTTTTGGCCTGTAACACAAAGGTCCGCGGTTCCAAACCCAGTGGAAGTAAGCAAATTTTTCTCTCTTCATTTATTCAAAATATATTTATACATTTCTAAAAATTACACAAACCAACCCAGGAAGGTGGATTAATTAAAAGGGAAAAATCCCCTTCTCTTCTAGATAAACTTCTAGAGAAGCTTCTAAAAATATCTTAATTCGTAATTTGTTAAATTAATCACACCGGCCAAGGGATGTTGATTAATTAAAATGGAGAATCATCTCCTGTTCTACATAAACTCCCAAAAAGAAGCTGCTGAATAAATTTGTTTTAATGTTTGATAGGGCTTTTAAACTTACTGAAGGTTTTTCTCTTACCTGACCATTAACAGATTGTCCAATTCTCACACCATGATTGAATAAGGTGGAAAACAGACACGAAACCTCTTACCCCTCACCCCCTGATTGTCGGAGCCACTTCATGTGACTTCCCTGATATAAATGATGGTTGATAGATGGATACGAACCCATGACTATACATCAAAGTAAGATTAGTAGGTGGACAAGCAAACAAACTAAGCCATGACAACTGACTGCCCGTAACCGATAGGAAACCAGCAAACCAGCCTCTCAATAAGAAGTCAACTCGCTTATACATGTACATGTACCTAACACTCACAGTAAGACTGGACGCCAGCAGCAGGTAGAACCAAATCAGAATTATGAACTTGAGTTGGGAATATAACAGGAATAGTTATTCAGGGTAGTCTGTCTGGAATATTCCCATGATGAATCAAATGTGATCCTGAAATCCAGCACTTTCAGTTTAGAAAGCTAAGTATACCATTGACATTGTTTCCTAGTAATGTTAAAACTGGTAATAACATCAGCTCCCTGCTTATATTGATCTGAACTCTATGCACGGCTGTTTCTGAATGATAACATGGGCACAAACCCAGCCAATACAGCTGGCCTTTTTAAAGTGGAATTTCCGAACAGACTTAAATGTGAAAGTGAACAACATCAGCTTTAACTTCATGTGATTTAACATGTAGGTTGCCTTATGTGGATAATGCCAGAAGTATGTCTTGATTAATTAGGGTTTAATGAATGCAATCATTATTTATAGAAGGTGAAACTCAATCAAAGGAATAATTTGCTCTTCCTTTGTGCCCTCCCAACAAAATTTCCACATAACATCGCAAATAACAATTTTCCCAAATAACATTTTTTTTTTTTTAATTTTTTTTTTATATAGATGGTAACAAACTTTGATAACTATAAACTCTGTACCCTAAAACAAAAAAAGTCAAAAAAGAAAGGAAAGACACAATCAAACAAAAGGTAAAAAACAGTAATTCATGATATAGAACAATGACAATTCCTGTTAATCTAAAGAGATACATCATCCTTAAAAAAAATATTAATGACTTACTTTAAAGCTATTTCCCTTCATACATGTATGATTGACATAACCAACATAAACAGCAAGTTGATTCAAAAGCTTTGTTGTTTGTTTAAGGTCATACTCAAGGGTATATCACTTATCATTATATGCCGAGGGATTGTCTACTTCTCTCTGCGTATTATTTAAATATACTGTAAAAATCGTGAAGGAAATCTTGTAAAAACCACTCATGCCCTTGTAGGAGTCACCTGGTTTGTTTCACGCATATATCAGAGGTCAACTGGCGGGCTCAAACCTGTGCATCTATGAACCAGTATCTCGAGGGAGTATCAGTAGCCCAACACACTTTCCACTTAATTAAAGGATCCTTGATACAAAAGATTCCTCCTTTTTTGACTGGGGTTTAACGTCATACTCAACGTTATTAAACTAATAGTATTGTCCATTTTCCATTGTTCATTGCTAGAATACAGTGGAAATTAAACCAATAGGAAACCTTGTAAAAACCACCCTTGGGATTGTTGAAGCCACATCTTGTGAATCACGTATATACATGATTGTCTTACTGTTTGTAAGAAGGCATGTTAACCAAAACCTTGATACAAAAGAATTAATTGATTGGTGTTTTACGCTGTGCTTAAGGGTATTTCACTTATATGACAGCGGTCTATTCTAACAAATAATTGACACTAGCACAACCAAGAATTTGAGGCTATTCCATAATGTTGGAAAGTTCATTTTCCTCCAGTGCTTAATAAAGACGGCATTGTCACTCTTCAAACAAACTTCCCATAGCCCGAGGGCAGATGCACACATACTATAAGCCAATGTAAAAGTACAAACTCTGCATTCTACATGGGGAACTGTAACTCAGTCATTCTGCATAACATATTCAGGTGACAGTCTGTTACATGTAAGAGACATACATGTATCATTGACTTATATGATATGGATGCCAGTGTTTTTCCAAACAGGAACAGAGCCATAGAGTATTACCATGTAATACAAACTGAAGACACCACAAACAGACTGGCTTCTTGTTGCCCCTTAGCTCTGAAAGCACCAGGGCAAGAGGACGCTCCCTCCAAACCCTCCGCCGTGGGAAGGCAATTTTGCAAAGGTGCAACCTCATATTTCAAGACTCCCATATTCAATAATATAAGGCTTACTGCTATTAGCCAGTGTTTGTTTGTTTGTTTGATTGGGGTTTATGTCGTACTCAAGGGTATTTCACTTATATGACGACGTGCCAGCCCAATGGGTGAAAGAAACCATGCACCCTCGCCATCACTGGCAACAAACAAAGACAGGACGGGACAAATACAGAACTATAACAGGACACCCCAAACAGATCAGCTTCCTGTTCCCCTTTAGCTCTTCGAGCACCTGGGCAACATGAAGCTCCCTCCAACCGCCCGCCCTATTAGCCAGTGAGTTACATGCATCAACTGTCCAGTATAAATTAAGGTGCACTCATACTGGCTTTGTTATTATCATTCATTCTGGGCAAAACATCATGTGACATTAAAAATAACATGTTGACTGACAGACTGCCTGTACATGACAATTACGGGGGAGAAAGTATAGGAAAAGCCAATGATGCACCTATCTCCCAGTATACTAGTAACCCTAGAGTAAGACTTCACAGCTACAGTAAGATGACACAATTTGATTGTTTGTACGAGGTTTAGCTTTGTTCTAAAGCTAAAGGTTATTTCACATTAATGGCGGATGGCAGATGAGGGATTGTCCACTTCTCAACTAGATGTATGTGCCAGAACTTGGGCGACTTCGCAGAACAAACACAACTTGAACCGTTACTTTTACACAGGTCTTAGGGCTACCACATATAATTCAGTTCCTTGTGTGACATGGAATTGTGGTACATGGAAGGAGAATCAGTAGTCTAACATGCCAACCACTGATCTCCACTCTGCAAAGACGATTGCGATCAGATTGAAACAAAAACTGCAGTGTACAATGCGATATATATGCTGTACATTGTCTGAACAAATGAGCGGGCCAAGCCTACACTGTAAGTGGGGCATATCCGTCATGTAAGATAAAACATGAATTTTTAGTTCTGGGTTAGAGTTAATACGAAACCTTACCCTAAAACTCACCTTATACTAACCTAAACAATAACACAAAACCTAAACTAAACCTAAACCTAACCCTAACAATTACCCTAAACCTGACACTGATATTCACGTCATCATCTTACAATTGATGGACCGACAAACTGGGCAATGTTGTTGATTGTCATTAAGAACATAATTTTATCAATCACATATATTTTATAGATATTACCTGATGCCACTAAAGATGATTAAAGCTGAACTGCGACTCCTGTTAGATAAACACACATGTAAGTAGGTAGACATGTACAACCGGTACAGGTGCATATATGTATGTCCTCAGTCACCTGATCTAGATTACTAGTGTTAACAAATTTCCACCGTGACTGTTTTGTACACATAACAAAAACAAACTTTGGAAATCCTCCTGACATAAGCTAATTATAAAGGTCATGATGAAATAACAAACTTTTTACCTGGATTTACGACGTGTCCTTGTTATTCACCATGGCCACACAGGTAATAGGATCTTTGTGAAGCTTTCAGCCATGCACACTGAAAGAGGACACATACGAATAAGTAGGTTAGGACACGATGCCCTATATAATAATAGCATGTGCTTCCTCCTAGTAATGATCCTAAAAACACACATATTAAACACACTGGCAGGATGTCATGTTCAGTATGCTATGTGTAAACATTTTTACTTAACATCCTAATATATACAGGTAAATGAGTGGGCTATGTAGCTCAGAAATTATATTGACTTATCCGTCTACAAATCAACACGATACTTATTTGCATCTAAGATAATGGTTTATTAGAATGTTGGAAGACCAGAGTATGAATTCAGGTGGAGGCAAGCAAAATTTGCCATTAAGTAGCTACTGAGTTTGAACGCTTCTAATCGTGTAATTGACCCGCAGGGAATCTCCTGCGGAGTAATGCATTGTGGGAGTCGAGACCATGCTGGGAATATGGCGGCGTGACAACA
>JAVFBX010216960.1:0-11600 GCA_034783855.1 Mopalia kennerleyi | reverse complement strand
AGCAACTGAGCTATACAAACAGGACCAGCCCTCAATAAACCAACTGAGCAACAGAACCTTTGTCTCTATAATTTGGCCTTTTGAGAATGGCCCTGCCGCCCTAGTACAAAAAGTAAGCAACTCAAGCAGTGTTTCACTAAGCAAGGCAAGTTACCTGCATCAAAATCACTTTTAGGATGGCCTGAGTGGCTGTGTCGAGGATATCAAAGGGGACGACCCACCCATGGCAGACAGTAGTGTGATATTGATCAGGCCAGTAGGTAGTAGCATTAGTGTTTTTAAACAGGGAACTACTGTGATGTATTGTAAAATAACTACTCCAATACTGTAATAATTATAGTATGTCACTGTATCTGAAAGGAAGCCATCTCCTCCACATATATGTATGCTCTTAAATCAACAATATATTGGAAAAGAATTTTTGGGGACATCTATATCCACAAGCATAGCACACTAGACTTGGTTTTTCTACAATTCTGTTATATCTATATGGTTTTATGGGAGCAAAGTCAGCAAACAAACAAAAATCCTGGAATTTCTTGTTAATATTTTGAATCTCAAATTTAACTAAAATATCTGTAATTCAGAAAATGACAGAGGACTTGTGTAGATTTTGATCAAACCATACATTGATTCAATGATCAGGACATGTCATTGAACTGTCCATTCAAGTGATTAGGAAGTTGAATAGCATTTACCAGATTAGTAGGCCACAAATGCAGAAGCTGTGTATTAATTAAGGATATTCCACTTATTAAATGGTGGTGTACTCCAACTATCAATAGTCACACTTTAAATACACAGCCATAAAAGGTCAACTGTTCTGCTTTTTAAAAATTTAGGAGAGATTTGGAAAAAAATGTATGAGCCTTGCGTAGAATTTGGAGCGAAATTTGTGATCTTTCATTTTGTGTTTGCTAGAAATTCAACATTTTAACCAGGAGTGATGCAAAAGTGTCTGTCCATGGGTAAACACTCACATGAGAACACAATTTGTTCAGTTCATTAAGAGTTTACAACATACTAAAGCTTGGGTTTTTTTAATGGCAAATGATTCCGTACTTATCCTTCTATTTCACTCATATGGCCATGTGCCAGCCCACTGGGCGAAAAAACCCACCTTCGATGTCACTGCCTGGCAACAAGCAAAGACCAGACCGGACAATCACAAGACATAATACAGACATCACAAAACAATTCGCCTTTCCGTTGCCCCTTATTGTATAACCATTGGTGCACTGTTTTCATAACTGTACATTTATGTTTAAAGTAGCAGCAGAGAAAATAAACTGATGGATTATCTTCTAGAGGACCTGTGTTATTATGTTAAGTTTTGTCAGAACAGTACTGCAATGGCTACAATATATGAATCAAAGCAATAAGAGACATGATGGTCTTTACTCCCCAGTACAGGGGGCACCAAACCCCTCCGTAACCAACCGCAAAGAATTTTGACAACTAGTATTATGACAAATATGAAGAATTACCAAACATGTTACAAGATTTTACCAATTTAGATACCCACATTGATCATCTAGGCTATTTCACTTATAGAACGACTAAAGAACCACACTCGTGGAGTAAAATGTTTTGACATTTCAAGCTTTTTTTTGGGGGGGGGGGGGGCTTGAAGTCTCGTTATGGGAATGGTAATATAAATTTTGATTTGTGAGACCTTTAGCTAATGGACTATCCAGGAATATTCTGCAGGTTAATAATTATATTTAACTGAAACTTTACAGGTAAGGGGAATTGCCTAATATTTATAATTGTTCAAAGAGGGATGGGCGTTTATAAACAGAAATAGTAATACATTTATAGAAATGCAGTTGATGATTTGTTTTTTTTTCCTTCTAAAATGAAATATTGTTCTTCACTTCTCCGTGAATAATAATGTATAACTCGACTAATACCCTGCATCATTTCAACATTCTGTTTTAACTTTTAAATATTTTGTGTTATTTTGAAAAATTGACAAAAATGACAATTGATTCAGTTGGTAATTTTGCATTAAATTAATATACATTTGTAATTTGTATTTAGAATTTAAATATTAATATATACACATTTTGAAATTTATAACCTGCAACTGTTTATTTCTTTACAACTAGCACAATTAAATTAATAGTCCTTTATCTTTATCAGTTTGAAGCTGGATTTCCAGTTTTCCACATACATTAATTACAAGACACTCACACAAACACACAACACATACAAAACACAAACATGTATAATGGCACTTTAAACAGTTTGATTGTTGTCTTGCTGAGACCTTTCATTCTTTAACAATTGAAATCCATTTTCAGCAATCAATGAGAATTATTGTATCAGTTTGAACTTGGGGAAGTAAAGCACATTTCTGAAAAGAACACACTATCACCTTTTATGCCACAAGCCAAGGTTTAACGTTGATAATGCTCGAAGTTGCATGATTCTTTCAAGTCCAACAGTCGTTATTTTTGTACATCCATATAAATCGATGGAGGTAAGATGTTTTAAGTGGTCACCTATCAAAGCTAGGGATTTGTCTGTAAGTCGAGAACACTGACCTATATTTAGAGTTGTTAATTCATGTAATGATCGCACCAATCGGGCAATGCCTTCATCACCAATATTACAAGCACAAACACTTAGGCTCCGTAAACTGAATAAACCCTGTGAGAGAAATATAAGGCCCTGGTCCCCTACTTTATCACAAAAACTAACGTCGAGAGCCGAAATCCGTGAGCCACCCTCCGACAAGTAGCCCAAACCAATATCACTCACATTGTCACAGCTCCTCAAATTGAGTTCACGTAAAGAGGGCATTTTTGCGAGAAATTTGATCCCAGAGTCGGTGACACTGCCACAAAAACTGAGGTTAATCGTCTTCAAACTTGTCAAACCCACACTGACATGTTTTAAGGCTTGATCTGTCAACTTCTGGCAGTCTTGGAGTCCCAAATGTTCTAATGCTAAATTTCCTTCAGCTGCTTCGGGGCTTAAGCCAGCCAAATGTCCAATACCCGTGTCTGAAACATGACGACAACTTCGTAAATTGAGTCTTTTTAACTGCTTAAGTCCCCATGCTATGACCAGGAGACCCATGCTAGTAATATTACAGCACCCTCCAAGTTCTAACACTTCAAGGTTTTTTAGGAACTGTGCTATTCGTCCTAAACTCTCGTCAGTCACTTGTTTACATAGACTTAAGTCCAGCACTGTTACATGGGGCCATTCTTGAACAAAAGCCTGGCCTAGTCCTATGTCGGTGACATTATAGCAGCCACTCAGGTTCAAACTCTGTAAACTAGGAATACCGTTGACAACCTCTCGCAAACCTCGCCGTAAACTTAACACTTGTATCTTACGGATACCACGTTTAACAAGGCTGGGGAACAAAGAGGGGTTGGCTCGGCGGAGATGAAGTTTAGCTTCAACTCCTCGCCACACTATACGGTTGTAGGCAGCATTTCTCCAAGCCACACATACCCGAGCAGCTCGGCCTTTGTCTTTTACATCTAAATAACTGAAAATCATAGCAAGAATCTCTGGAAACAGGCATGAAATGTTCGGCTCCAGCCCGCATGCCGTTTTAGTCTCCATTTTGAGGCTGGGCTTCGGGCAGGCGGTCGACCAGATCACGTGATTGTCATTAGTGCTCACTGAATCCATTGAAGAACACCGTGTTGTATTGGTTAACTCACGATCTATCCACGGCTGTGATTGGTGGATGTTTATCTAGAAGCTCTGACATTCCTGGTGCCCTACAAACTAAACCACATCGCGGGGTCAGGTAGCAGTGTTGAGCTGACGATATTCACTCCATACATTTTCAGCTAACCGTACAAAATCTCCTCACAGCTCTCTGGTCTGACCTATTTTTAACGCACAGCTAAGAAAACTGTTTAAGACTTTCCCACTAATTCACATTGATAGATCGGCGCCTATATCTTATCAGATGAAGCTTGAACGTTTGATCTCACCTTCATCTCCAGTCCAAATAAAGTATATACACATGGATTTGGACGAGCGAAATATTTGCTTGTGGTTTGCATTTATTTAATCTCAAACTGTAGTAGGTTTTACATACATTTTTAATTTAGGCTTAATAGGGCCTATATACATTTTTCACTCCCGTTTAGTTATTGTAGTTTCTCGACGGGCTTCTGTTTTTGTTTTCAGTATTTGATAAGAATACAGTGCTTAAGTAAATACAGTTGGCCAATTGCTACTCTTCAAATAAACTGCCCTTACAGTCAGAGGGCTCAGTATTTGATGTATGGGCCTATAGGCCCATCTTTAAATGATATATTTTAAGCCTACTAGGCCTATACTTTTTGCTGCTTTTATATTTGGTCCGATACGACAAAGACATAATAAACCAAATAATAATATACAAGGTTTGACTACAATGACGCAATATGTCATTAAAATATATATACCGGTATATAAATGTCATCTTGCGATATTAATTAACGTCTCATTCAGTTAACTTATTATAAGTTAAGTCACTCGTTAACGTTTGATAAAACTAAACCATTCATCCGTGATCTCAATCGCTTGTTATCAAATGTTATCCAGTTGCGTGTTATTTATTGTTTAATTTCTACGTGGGTAGGCCTATCACTTTTTCAACCCAGTTGTGAAAACTTAATAACTAACACCTGGGTAAAGACATGTTTCCACCCAGATATAAATATTACTAGGCCTACATGAGTTAAACTTTTTGAATTAAGTGCACGATTGGCTTTTCTTGCACTTTCTCGCGTTACTTGTCATGTATAGGCAGTCAGCCAACGCGATATCTTCAACCCCACGTGATGTTTTACCTAGAATAAATGATGATAATAAAGCCAATGGTGCACCTAAATGAAATATTTATACCTGGGTAGAAATGTTTATAATACCTAGGTGTAAACAGTTTAGTTCCATATAGGTGGAAGTATACTATTTCATTATCAGGTAGCAATATTAATACCAAGGCAAAACTATTTCCACTCAGGTATAAAGATGTAGAGATGCAATGACCGTTTTCTGGCCACCCTCCGCAAAAACATCGCCTTTTGTCGTCGGGTTAAAACAAAAGGAAATGTGTAAATAACTAGCCTATATATTTTGAATAAATGAAGAGAGATTCACATACATAGGCCTACATATATAATATCATTAATGAGCCTTCTTATTTTTTAATTTATAATGAAAGAAAGAGGGTTTACTATTTTCATGTAGGCTATACTGTGTAACACATGTAGCCCTGTGGATAAGTTAGTTTTGAAAATACCCGGGCCACATACAGTCAGTACCAATGCAATCAAATTTCTACTATAGTATTACAATGCATAAGTATAGTCTTCGATGTGTTGATATTATGCAGATGGAAATCATCACTTGTGTCAGACACAGTACAAGCCCAGAGGAGTCTTTCTTATTATTAAATCTTATTAATTTTAGGATTTATTTATTTTTTTTTAATTTAGCCTTATTTTATTTTTTTATTTACATTATTTTGCTACTTATATAGATATATAAATCCCTTTTTGTTTTCCTTATATTATTTAGCGATAACCGCTAAATAATATTGTTTGTATCATTATAGGCCATTGTTGCTATAGACTGCATTATCGCAACTTCTAAGCCGATTTTCGCCCCCAAAAATATTTCTAGCAGCAAAAGTATCTTTGCTAAAAGTGTAATAACTCCGTCAATTTTTGAGATAATTAAACAATTTTGGTATCATTTTAAAGCTTAAACCTTCTGATTTCCAATGGTGTATGTAACTCGTGGTGTCGGATCACATATGTAAGATACATTTTTAGAAGACCCGGTGTGTCATTACTTAACATTATTTGGAAGTCCTTTAATGTTACGTCTTATATACATTATATGATAATAAGTCTTATAAGATTGTTCGGTAAAGCTAGTCTTATCACAACACAGGTAAAACTCTCCGACAGATAATCAAAACAAATGAAGCTTGACTTGTACGTGTACCTAATTCGATTCTCGCTAAGCACTGATTGGTATGTGTATTTAAATAACAATGGCTACATTTGCATAACAATTGAATTTGTCAACTGCCGTGGGTTGGGAAAAGCACAAAAGAGAAGGGACATTTTCCACCATCGAAAATGCTAAAAATTCTCAATAATTTGTCTACAGGATGTCCATTTCGATAATAAGAAAAGCAGAACCGTAAAACATGAATGGGGGATATGAATGTTTTATTATTGAATTTCAAGTAATAAAAAAGCAAAAAGATAAGTTAAATGGTAATTTAATAGCCCTTAATCTAAACGTATGGGGAAAGAAAATAACTGTAATAAATATGTATGCACCAAACACCGATAGTCCAGAATCGGAAAATGAAACTTCATGGTATGTATCGATTGGAATTTCAAGTTAAAAAACTGGGTACCTACAATTATGTCAAAGTAAATCATCCAAAAGCTAAAGAAAGGGTAGAACAAATGAAGGAAAGTCTGGACTTAGCAGACCCATATGGAGAGAAATCATCTGGAAGAAAGGCGATATACACCTGGCGACAACCCACTCTGATAAAACAAGCTCGATTAGATTTCTTTCTAATATCACATAATTTCCTATACGCGCAATAAGCAATACACAAATACACCCAAACTATAGCCTAGATCTGACCATTCTCCAATAAGTATTGAATGATTTGCCTACAGGGAGGGTTTTTCAGAATTTCAATAATTCTTTATTGAAAGACCCAGACTTTGTTTGGATTGTGAAGGAAGATGTAAAGCATACAATAGAACAATACTATAAGTTCACCAAAATTCAGAGCAAGCAGATCAAGAGGTCTTAAGTATTAATGCCCAACTTTTACTCGAGATGATACTTTTAAATGTTAGAGGTAGAACAATTTACTTTGCTAGTTATAAAACCAGAGCAAGAAAAGAAAAAGCAAATCTCCGGTTAACAAAGATTTCAGAGTTAGAAATAAAACTAGACTGGACAGTAGATTTAAACACCAAATTATAGATCTTAGAATAAATAAATAGAGAGATAGCCATATATAGGTGCTTCTGAATTTGATAATAGTTTGTCTAAATCAACTGCATTGATAAACGGTTTGAGTTTGATTCATTATCTCCAAATGATATCTTGTTATTTCGCCAATTTCTTTTTCTTTTTCAATGTATGGAATTGTTTTGTGGTTAAAATTTCGTTTCTCTTGCCTTAAAAAGTATTATGTCGGCTTTTCACCCTTATCTAGCCATTTAGCTTTCAGCCTAGTTACTATCCCTTCTACTTTGATTTTATTTAGTTCTTCAAGTTCTTTATTATACAGTCCAATGCCATACAGTGAATTCTTATTAGGAAGGAAATACACAATGCTTTACAACATTTAAAAAATGATAAAAGCCCAGGTCCAGATGGCTTTACATGTGAATTTTACAAATTTGTCGGGCCTGGTATAGAGGACTTCTTTACTCAATCAATAATATACTCCTATGAAAAAGGAGAATTATCAATTTCACAAATAACAGGTTTACCAAAAGAGGGAAAACCCCAAACATCTGCTTAAAAATTGGCGTCCAATCTCACTCCTAAATGTCTTCTATAAAATAGTATCTACGGCAATAGCCTTTAGAATTAAAACATACCGTATATTATCAATGAAGACCAAAATGGCTTCAGAACTTTCTATGCAGGTAAACACTTGTGTGTAGCTGTGAATGGATTTGCATCAAGATTTTTCGAAATATCGAGGGGTTGTCGCCAGGGAGATCCACTTTCACCATACTTGTTCCTCATTTGCGCAGCAACAATGGCATCTAACTTAAGAATGGACAAATATAAAAGGCATAAATATACAAAATACAGAATACAAGTTAACACAGTATATGCGGATGACACAACAGTGCTCATTAATGAAACTGAGCAAAGTTTGAACAGATGTTTGGGTACATTAGACCTCTTAATTTTCGTGATTAAGACTACACGCAGACAAAACAAGAATTATTTGGATAGGAAACAAAATATCCTCAAATCTGAGGTATAAAACTAAATGGAAACTTAATTGGTCGCGAAAGCCCTTTTGTCTTTTACGTCTCCAATTTTTCCACAAAAATGGATTAAAAAATATAAAGATAAACTAAAGTCAATAGAGTCAAATTATGGAAACTTGAGCAAAAAGAAGTTTAACACCGATAGGTAGAATAGTGATATTAAAATCATTAGTGTTGGCCAAACTATATCATCTTTTCTCCTCTCTTCCTGGTCCACCAGATAAAATAATAGAAGCTATACGTGTGTTTGGAATAACAAACTAGATAAAATACTCCAAAAAATTAACAGTGGGTGAATAAGATATACCTTTTCTAAAATCCTTTATTGAGGCTCATTATTGTGTCATGACTAGTGGCAATGAAGAGGCTCGAGTGTTTCTTTCAGAATTACCAGAAGTAAATGAAATCGGACCAGAAACTGCAAAAAAACTATTCCATGAGTTAAAATGTTTTTTGAAAGGATGTACTGAAAGCTATAGGTGTACGTTAAAAAAAAAGAATATAATGCAAATACCAATATAGCCTTTAGGAAAGAAACATTATGGAATAATGACAAAGTCAAAATAGCAGGGATACCGTTTTCTTATAAAAAAATGCCAAACGAAAAGAACAAATTTGTACACGACCTAATAGACGAAGATCTACAATTGCTAAAACATGGAATATCAGGGTGTGATATAAGCCATAAAAACCGCAATAAATACATTAAAATTAAAACATTTTAAAGGCCATGTTACAACACCCTTTATTCCGTCAAACATATTACCATTAATAAAATGTGAAAGAGGATCGTGCGTTTTTACACTATAATGAGAAGGAGTGCATTTATAAAGACCAATGCTATAGAATGGAAAAAACTTTTGGAAAATTATTTTACAGAAAAGATGTGGGAAAAAATAAACCAAAATGTGACGAAAAGTACAATGGGAGACACAAAACTCAGCCGGTTATGAAATTGTAAATGGTATTCTGACAACAAATATTTTGGCAAATAAGTTAGGATCGACAATTCCAGATAAAAGTACTTTTTGATAAAAGGAAAAAAACGGTCATCCCTTTATTTTCGGAATTTGGTGCTATTAAAGATATAAGGACCGAATAAAGAGATGGGTAACAACCACCGCTAATGTTAAATTAAATTATAACGGAGACAAAATAATTGTTTTATTTATAGATTCAAATAATAATATCTTAAATTATATTATCATAGCTCTAAAAATAGGAAATTGACATGTAAAAGGCAATAGGCCTATAACAAGTTCCTACATTTTGGGGTATTAAGAGCGAATTAGACAAACTGTATAAAATAAGCAAGTATTATTTCTCTGAGAACAAAAGCGTTTTATAAAAATTTGACCTTCATGTCTTCAGGGCAGTTGGGCTGACAGATGCAAGAAAATCCTAGAAGTAAGGTTGGTAATAAAAAGGAATGCCTATAAACAGATTTCGAATGTGTTGTGATTCGATTGAGTATATAAATGACAGTCAAATAAGAAAGGACTGATTATTCATTTGCCATGTAACGACATGTTGTTTAAGAACATATACGTATTGAACATGTCATTGAATTGTAAAAGATGTAAATGAAAAGAAATTAAAAAAAATTTAAATTGCATGTAAAAAAAAATTAATGAGCGTACCATTTGCCTGATAGATTATTTCCCCTGACCGTCTTAATTAAATAACGCTTCTATCCAGATATTAATGTTTCTACCTATATGTACCAATGTTTATAGCCAGGTGCCAATGTCTAGAGCCAAGTTGATTAAAGCGCGTGTATTCTTTATTGGTGTGCGTGATTGTCATTGAGGAGCAGAACAATTTGTCTACCCAGACAGACACATTTTTATCTATAGGTATATGTCTTTTACCAGGTTATAAATAAAAATACCCGGATAGAAATATAAAACTCTAGGTATAAATGTTTCCACCATTGTTAACATATTTATACCTGGGTAGATATATTTACACCAAGGAAGTTTCTCTAAAATGTAAATAAATATACCCTGTTAGAAATATTTATACTCGAGTAGAAATGTTAGTCAGGTTACATTAAAGCACGACAATTTCTCAGTGCATGTAGGTGACTGGCAACGAGAGACGTACATAACCTACTAATCACTGTAATCAGGTATTCATAATCTTACTGGGCTGAATGACCAGCCAACAAATTAGAAAATATTAAAAATATTAATACCCGAGTAACGGCGAGTAGAAATGTTGCTGCCTAGACAGAAATGTATACTCAAATAAAACATGCTATATATAGATACAGATTTTCTACCAGGGTTGAAATATCAATATCTTGGTATAAATATTTGCACAGGCAGCAATGAAATTGGAAAAAATAACATAGTTATGGGCCTTATCCGTCATTGTATTTAATAGGCACCGTAGTGATGTTATTCAAACCAAACCCTAAATAGTTTCAAAGCATCGTTTTCCGATATTCCATAATTTGAATTTGTGCATTATTCGAATCCCGCCTCTCCGTTCTAACTAATCAGCGGCTTTATACAAATCCTATATTTATAGTCACTGATACAGGAAAGCACATTTCTCGAGGATTGCAAAAAGGGGTTTACTTTTTACCATCGAATCGAAATCCTCTATTAGCCTTTCCTAGCCTTAATCTTAATACAGACTTTGATTGGTTGTCAATTGATCTGAAGTGCCCCAAATGACATGACCAAATTGACCCCCTTCGTATGCAGTGAGCCTTTTTTGGCCATCCTCAGCACAAACATCGCCTTTTGTCATCGGGTTAAAACAAATGTTTTGTATACATAACTATAAACATATATATGACTAACAAGCGGACTCTTTGTGAGAAAGACTATTTCCTATGAAGGCATCCCCCTCGCCTCTCCCCTTCACCGACTCCTCTCCCCTCGGCCCCCACTGCTCCCCTCTCCCCTCCCACTCCTCTCCCCTTCCTCACATAAACGAATTATCTGATATGAAAATGTTTTGTGATGCGTTCCAATTGGAAATATTCTCATACGAAAAGAGAATAAATGCAGTTTCGTAAAAAAAATCTCAAACGTTTACGGACTGATATCTGTTCTTTCAACAAATTATTACAAAAATTCTGAAGGTAATAATATTTATTATATCGATCTGATTGAATCATGTTATATGCATCTTTGAACCCTTTTGAAATATTTCGCCATTATGTGTAAAATATATTCCGTTACTGATTTAAGCGCATACACATTGATTTGATTTGATACTTTTATTCACCAAATAAATTTATATTTAATATAATTACTTGTAAAAAATGGTTTGGCGAGAATATAAAGTCCATGTTGTGTTCGTAAATGAGACATGCAGTAGAAGTAATATTTGATGTTCCCAGGGCAGCTGTCATATAGTTATGCAAATCAGTCTGTACATTCAAACGCTGCACCCATCAACCTATATCGTAATTATAGTAACTAGTATTGCAGGGTATGACTTAAGGCCCAGTCATGGAGTAGTATAGACAAGGGGGGTTCTGGACCACTTTTTCCTGGGGACCCTCCCCGCCCCCTCGGAGGGCCCCAGTGGTAGTTCCGGTTGCCTTCTTGTATATATCAAGCA
>JAVFBX010216959.1:0-21410 GCA_034783855.1 Mopalia kennerleyi | reverse complement strand
GTGTTTAATGATACAAATATATACCCGTCAAACATCGTTAAAGAAAGTATTTAAATACCTTGGGTAGAAATACCCAACTGCACACAATGGCAAAATATGACTTCACAGAAAAGTATGGCAGAGATTAAACTACACCCTACAGCGCTGCAAGGGCAATTAAATATGAGGGTCACGCATCAGTGAACACAAAAAGACGCATTCAACACCCATCGTCGCCTGCATCGTTTTTTACCCAAAAAACGACCGATGAAAAAACGCACGATAACTGGATACAGTCCCTTATTTATTGAGTCTTATCGTTATTTCACGTAGAGAAAAAACCCATGAAAAATGCAGTCTGTTTTTGTCTGTTGAAATTTACTCATTTTGGAATATTTTAAAAGATAATAATTGGATTTTCATCACTTTCACAAATATGTAATCCTGAGTATGTAACGTTTCTAAAAATATATACATAAGTATGGTACAGATTTATGTTCTTCTGCATGAGAGACTAAATACAACGAATGTTCTGAAAATCGACCAAGAGGTCCAGCAAGGCCTTAAATCACCGCTGGGCGCCGCAATAATAATGGAGCGTGGGGCATGATTATTTAGTATTGTCCTATCAAAATTGTCCCCGCTTCCTACACGTGAAAGCGCTTTCCAATCCACATAATAAGGTATGTTACAAGTGTATCATAGAATAGAACAAGTTAACATGTGTAGTGTAGAAGTATAGGACGCATTTCGATAATGAGAATGGTGGAAGCAAGACGGACAAAATTAACAAAAACAAATTGGCCGATGTCAAGGGACAAAGATAGGAAACGTTGAGAGTGTATGACGGCCAGAGATGCGCATGTATTATTAGGTAAAGGGCTTAGGAAATTACCAAATAACTACCGAAAACAAGAAATGAAAAGGAAAGACAACATAAGAGGTCGTTTTAGAAACAAAATGTAAATGAATACCTCAAAACGTTT
Source organism: Mopalia kennerleyi (assembly GCA_034783855.1). NCBI lineage: Eukaryota > Metazoa > Mollusca > Polyplacophora > Chitonida > Mopaliidae > Mopalia > Mopalia kennerleyi. The sequence goes on along the minus strand of JAVFBX010216959.1, from coordinate 20,445 downwards.
CTTAAACATTCAAGAAGTAATAGTTGTGACAAAGACTGCCGAATCACATTCTTATAACTTCACCGGAATTTTGTATATCTGTACATTTCAACTGAGGCCGCGGTGTGTCTCAGTCGGGCTTGATTTGGACAGCTGAATACTTTTAACACTATCGCACACAAACAAGTTTCGAACAAAATTGTCGGGGACACGGAGTTTTCGGGAGGTTTTCGTGCTTTCTTCCCAGTTCTCACAAACAAATCCTGGAATACATTATGGACAAATATGTCAATAAAAAAGACTTGAATACCCTGTCTCATTTGGTAAAACGTCCCCTAAAGCTATACTATGTTATTTCCATGACTCGGGTGATTGCTTTTTTACGACGAATGATCAAAGAACAGTGTCCGAAGAAATCAAATGAATTTCAGGCATTTTCTAATCACTTTCTCTGTGACAATATGATTACACACTGTAAAACATCCGATGTCAGACTTCCAAAATAGGAACCTATGTTATGAGACAAAATTACAATTCTTTACTCGAATATAGAGCAATTATAAAAGTACACTGTAATAAAGGAGGATCAAAGGACGGGAATATCTTTGATCTTGCTAATGAGTAATGAATGTCACTATCAATAATGTCGCGCTTTCTCGCAATGGCACCAGCTGGACGTTATAAAGATTGGTTGGCATTACCTCATATATTAAATACTTCAGACAATGATTTGTTCAAGTATCATGCTGAACAGAAAAGGATACAAAACGTATATAAACCGAGCTACGTGTATAGTGATATGCATCCATGCGACTGGGGTATCGTTCCACAAATTCTCGTTCTCACGAGAATACGATTGCATCATATTACGGAAATGTCGTCATAAACGATGTTAAACAATAAAAATTCAGTCCGGTAACACGAATCTCCCATTTCTCAGGTCATACTAAACGCTGGGAAACATGGTTAGCCGGACCATCGACACCTGTGTAAAATACTTTAATTCTTCTCAGGTATAGGCAAGGTTTATTATGATTAGCTGCTAATTTCATTTACACTTTCTTCCACGCCAATACTGGAGGTGTTTATTATTTATGTCTAAACTAACTGGATTAAATGATTAATGACGTGACAGCCGTGCGTGACCATCATCAAATTCACTATTTTACAGACACTTTCAGCAGTCTCGATTCTCTCCTGAAATAACCCTAACTTGTTCGCTATTCTGGTCTAAAGAGAGTGCAGGTTTGAGCAAATTTATACGAAACACGTTTAATAGAAATTATGTTGAATGTGCTACAAAAATGTTTTGATAAATTCCTAAATAAACATGTCCTGAAAGATTGTTTGTTTGGGGTTTAACGTCGTACTCAAAGGTATTTCACTTATATGACGACGGGTTGTCCATTTCACACTGTTCCGTGCCCTAGTATGGTAGAAACGCGGGAGGAAACCTCGTAAAAACCACCTCCACAAAAGCCGGAGCCACATCCTTGTGACCCATATACCTGAGGGTCGACAAACTGACTCGATCCTGTGAACGGTAAATCGAAATGGGCGTTAGAAAGCGCGCTTGCTAACCACTACGCCACGGCCGCGGGCTGTCCTCAAAGACATTTTATTATTATCCCCGGTATATCAAAGCTATAGGACGGTTTAGTTTTCAAATACTATACGTATTAACTTTACTTCTGTTCACGTCTAAACGTAGTATAGTATATTTAAATATGGAAAACAAAATAATTTTCCAATTGAACTTTTATACACTTCATTAGCGTTGTGCCGCTGCTAACTGGTTACAATTTCACTGTCGTCATATAAGAGCATTACCCTGTGACATGACTTTAAAAAATGATTGCTCTTCACGGCGCCTTCAAATACCCATGACCCTTTGGTACGACTTAAAACACCCATTAACCAAACATTCAAGTCACTGCAAATTAGAACACTGTCCACCTGAAGCACTGGCCATCTGCTAATTGAATTTGTGTACATTATCCAGATCTACGTCCGACCATTTATAAACAGGCAAGCCAAAAAAAAGTTTGAAATTCACATTCTGGGGCCCATTTCTACAAAGCGATCTTGATCTGTGTTCATGTTAATTGTCCTGTAAACATCGTTTTATAAATAAATCTGAAAAGCCAGCCAGATCTTATTGATGCACCGCATTAAAATCATGGCATATTACTGACCTTGTTTTGTGGGTAAGTGGAATAAATAATTGCTGAACAGCCGTGTCTGACCATCAGACATGTTATGGATGTTGTGAAAACATTCGTACTACAGCAGTAGCAAAGTTTACAAAGAACACACTGACAGTCTCCTATAGGTTTACACTGAACACACTGGTGGTAATCTATAAGTTTACAATGAACACACCGTCAGGCACCTAAGCCTCAGCATAGTTCACGGGCGAACGTCATCTAATAAGGGGCGTTGGTTTAACGGTTCTTTGCGTTAATGACCCATTCAAGAGGTTTCGGTGTTATAATGGGAGATTGTCCAACCGAGCCCGAACGAGTCCATTCAAATGTAAGACTTTGGGTCATTTTGCAGTCAATTATATGTATAGTTTACCGTTGATGTTATCTGTAATAATGCATGTCATATAATAGCACAAATACAACCTCTTAATTCCCCCTTTGCCAAATTAAACGGCTAAACATAGGCGAAGACTGTATAAAACACTATAACAATATTCGAATTTGTAATCGGTCAACCGCATATATAATTAAGAGACACAGTTTCGTATCCTAGTAGGTTTACTTGATTTTGTAAGTTATGCAGCTACTTCTTATTGTCCTTTAAAATAGGCATACAACGAACCAGAGATAAAAGCGGGTGATTTTACCGTGTTCCTTAATCTTTTAGACGGATTTTGACAAAAGCTTATCGATCAACCTCTATGTGACCCAAATCGACAACTGAACGTCCTATTGAGACGTTGTCGTGACGCTTGTGACTGGCATATAACTTTATTGCTGTACTTAAAGGTCTGTACACAGACGAAGAAGATAAATCTGTACTGTGTGTGATTTGTCATGATGTCTGGTAAATATCATGATATATCTCTTTGTCTACTGTCACATCAAAACATCCACCCAGTCTAGACATTTGAACATCTGCGTTATAAAACCATCCACATTGGCCGCAATTGATTGATTATTCTTTTACGCCCCTCATATCATGGCGATGAGCTATTACCGAATTTACTACAGTTGAATACATAACAGCTACCAGTGAGTTTACACAGTACTAAAATCTTTTTTTATCAAGGGAAAGCAACCACAGCTTCATCAAGCTTTTTACATACTGCCTATGCTTTGATCTCATTGGTCGAAATCTAGACACGTGACATTATCCTAAGATTGAAGTTAGATGCTGTATGGTTAATAGTAATGGGTTGTCACAAAGACAATTTCACTAATACGATGATGTGAGTGGTATAATGATGTATACAGGATTAGTAGACAAACACCCTTACCTTCCAATCATGGCTGGGCACCCCCAATAGTAATGGAGCGTGGGGCATGATTATTTATTCTTGTCCCCATCAAAATTGTCCTCGTTTGTTACACATGATAGCGCTTTCTAGTCGACACCATCACGTGAAACTGTTTCCTAGTAAAGCCGACAGAACATGACCAGTTCGAAACCGAAACGAAAGACGAGTATATTTGATCCCATGTTCAACTAGCGCTTCACCTCACGAGCTGGCAATTCATCATTTGTCATTCTATAACACACCGTATTTGTTCCGTATGTTTTTTAATTTGTGTAACCCTCAACGCTTCTTTTGGTATAAATTAAATGACGATGGAATACTAAAAATTTGCCAGTCCTTAGTTGATAGATTATATTGGTTATTTCGAAAAGTCGATAACATTCCAAGCACTCCAAAAAATAAACGACGTTAAAACAATAGATGCTACAAGTAACCCGCTATCATGATTGTATAAATCATTGTATTCGGAGATCTGTATACACTTAGATCTCTGGCTTAGTACAGTATGATTTAAATAGATGCATACTGGTTTTACTTTGGCTATTAAGAAATTATAATCTACAAAAGGCGATATACTGGATACTGTATGGGCGGGATTAGTATAAGGGGCCGTAATGTAACTGACAAACCCGTAAGCGAGGCGTTAAAGTTCAATAGATTTACTGCAGCTTATTTGTCAAAACACGCATATCTTAACTTTTTTATTATATTTTCATCATAATGTGATACATCAATCTTTTGTAAGAAATTTTTGTTCTCACAATTTTGTTAAAATTTAATAAAGTCGTATGACAATTGCTTGGACCAATGTTATGAGACATTATTGCATTTCTTTAAACGAAGATAGAACAACCTATAAAACTACACTATAATAAAGGAAGAACAAAGGACGGGAATATCTTTGATCTTACTAATGAGTAATGAATGTCACTATAGATAATATAGTGTTTTCTCGCAATGGCACCAGCTGGACGTTATAAAGATTGGTTTGCATTTCCTCATATATCAAATGAATACACAATGGAATCTCCTTCAGACGGTATTACGAGGCATCAAGATAGGACAAAGTGGAGACGATATTATTACATAATATTAGCAAACCCCTCAAGGATAGTCCGACAAGAACCAGAATAGCGAACGAATGAGAAAAATTTAGTTTTGATCACCGTAGTCAGCTGCCTAGTTAAACTAACTAACGTGGCTTAGTGGTTAGCGTTTATAAATCTTACTTCGAGTCCGCCTGTCGACTATCAGGCATGTATAGGAGTCACACGATCTGGCTCCGGCAATCGTCGGCGTGGTTTTTGCCAGGGTTTCTCACCGTAGTTCGGCAAAGAACACTGTGAAGTGGACAATCCGTCGTCATATAAGTGAAATACGCTTGAGTACGACTTTATACCCCAATCAAACAAGCAAACGTCAAACATAATATGTACCAATATGTACAAAAACTGTTACCATTAATTCAAATTATTCAGAAATAGACTAAGCAGTAATGATAAATATATATAAAATCATATTTATTAAACACGCTCATTTACAGAAGGTTGTCCTAAGTTCAGGGAACTAAAAAGGACTGGTTATTTTAAATTGTATTACCCAGTATATCTAAACATATCTTTTAACTTTGGCAGAGTGTAGGCCAGGGAGTCCATAATTAATCCGATGACTAATATCAGGATATCTTTGGTAAATAAAGGGAATCTGGCGCGATAGCTAAGCTAATCCCGATGGAATTAAAGATGTGAAAGTGTATAATTGGTGACTGTCTTTACAGCTACATATACAATTTAATTTTAGAAGCAAATCGGACATATTCTACCATACACATGGAGATAATATGTTGAGATATAAATACTTGTAAACAGTTAAATATAAGCATCAAAACACATTTGTTCAGTGTTTGTCTTGCCACCCTGTACCAAAAAAGGTAGTTTTTTGACTACCTTTTTACTACGTATATTGAGATAATATTTCGGGAGATAACAGTTTCTTGACAAGAATATTAGCCCCAAAAGGTTTCTTTGTGTGTCGGCTACCATTTACTAAAACGTTCAAGTCGTTTTTTTGTTAATTATTGACGTCAGTGCCGAAAACAAATATATGCCAATTGCCGTTATTCTGACTATGGAACTATAATATACTGACAGGGATCTTTCAAGAAACAAGGGGAAACTACTGAAATCTGGTTCTCTTTAAGCGAAGAAGTGCTTACTGTTTGAGCGAATATAGGTTTATATGTCTAACAGCTGGCTGCGTTACTAAACGGTAAGTGTTCTGCATTGAGAGGCACATGGCTGACGGCTTGAGTCCAGGTCGTGGTTTACCAACACATCAGTGGCTAACCCGAATGTAGCTCGGTTCGTATGCTGAGCGCTGTTTACTTATATGAACATGTGTGTTCCGTGAAAGCATTTATGTAACTATTGACATAAGAGTGTTTTCCAGTTGCAATTTATGGTTTGTTATTAGCAGATGGATTTTAATAAGGCAAGGTTTACTGATTTAAGGTAGGCCTACGCTGTAATTACCGAGTGATTTGTGTGAGCCTTTGGTTGATTGATTGATTGGTGTTTAACTTACATTGTATATGACGGCGATGCTATCTAACAATACTTGTTACTAGCACAACCAGTATGTGAGTCTTCGGTCTTTATCATTTATTCTACAGACGATCCCAGAAAAACCACATAGATTGTATATAGCAAATATTATCTAAAATGTAATAACTAGGGTTAATTAAGGTAATAAGTTTGGGTTAGTATGACAATTGTAATAAGAAAAAAAAATATCTTCTTACAGTCAGCATGGCTTACGTTAAAGATTACCTCTGTGTGTGCATTTTTTAAAATTTGGATTCCTTATTCAGTTCCAAACGAATAATTATTTTGCGAATCCATGGCGACAGTATATAAATATTGTTGGTGATATAATGTCGATAAAGAAAAAAACCCACAAATTTACAAGAAAACCTGTACCACAAGTGACGATATACGATTTGAAAACTTATGGATGCTGGCTATTTATTCAACTGAATTGTTGCCGATAAGCTATGGTACCAATACCGTATAGCATTGGGCTGGGGGCACATCCTATCTTTTCCGGCAAATTTCCGTTATTTTGCTCCAATAATATTGAGGTTTACGTACCCCTTGCGCGTTCCGGATAACAATTTCCTAAGAATCATAACCAAGTACGACCGTATTGGCTACGACATTCTAAATTGGAGCCGTTTTGTGGGTGGTTCATGTTACAGTACCTATATTCAAAACGTTGCAAGGAGAACATATCCTATTCGGTTATTATTAAGAGAGATTGGCAATGATTCGAGCTGCCCGCTGCTGTTAGGTTGACCTAAAAATTCATATTTTTGGAGACAATGAGCGGAAATAAGCTTGGCGGCTTTTTACGATGTTCGTCCATGAAAATATAACATGTTTAGGACATAGAAAGGAGTAAATGGGTTTAAATACTGCTTTAATCCTATCGATTCATGGGCTACACCAGGTTTGAATATTAACTATACACCTCTGCCCCTCATTCTATTCACATGATGAGGTAACTCACTAAGAGTACGGTAAAGCAAGAAATAGCAGAAATCCGCCAGGAAAGGATCGTTTATTATTTTCTATCTTTTGGTTGAAGAATAGTTCGTAAATATTGTACAAAACTGATTAATATTGCCCGGAGTGACATGTATATATAGAGAATTACGTGAAGTAAAAACATCATTTACAAGGGTAACTCGCGTCTCTGTATTTCTAAATAAGAACGTCATCAGTTAACCAAAGTGCAAGAAGTAAATTTGTAAATTGATTTGTCAATTTATTGATGATTTAAAACTATTGCCAGTGCTATATTAGCTATATATCAGGTTGTGTTACTTTCATTTTTGTTCCTCAGGAAAGCTTAATTTTCACTTCTTTTAAGATTGTCTTATTCATATTACGATATACAAGCTAACTGTGTGGAGGATGCCGCTCACCCGCGTTGTCATCGACAACAAACATGTGTTACTAGCACGTACGGTGCGCTGTGATAATCTTGGTGTGTATCTAAAATATTTACAAACATAATTAAGTTTGAGTGGCGTCTCTCTTCGACAAGAATGATGTGCGCTATGACTAGATTTAGATTATGAATAAAGGTGCCTTACATTATGCAATAGGCTACACGTAAAGATAGTATGTTTATGGAAAAACAAAGTGAGGAAGGTTTGGACAGATACATGTTGAAAAACACATACATGTCAGACACTTATCGAACACACAACGTTAAAAACCATTAAATATTAAGAAGGGCTTGTCACGGCTTTCCACGCTGCTTTAGTGGACTTCTGGGACTTAACAACTGGTTATCGAGAAGACATTAAGTTACTTTTTGTTTTCAGATGAACATAAAAAAGTTTTACGTTGACAGTTATACGGATGGCAGTAGAACAGGAAATGAAGCTGGAACAGGCGAGGTGTCTTATTTTTATTCTCCCAACAAGCCACCAGGTGTAACTTAAAATTGAATTTAAAAACATGACGGAGTGTCTGTCATCAAACATGTAAACAATTACATCTTCAGCACAGGTTCTCATGACTTTCTCATGGCGTGTTATTGCAGCGGTTTAATATACATATAGCTCATGTTGGCGATTGATTTGGTCACATCTTAAGATAACTGGCCAGGGTTTCTGTAACCTGAATGTATTTGCTGAAATGTTAACATTTGTACATGTAGACTGATTCGTTCAATAACCCCGTCTCCGCTTATGAAAAAAATTACTGGATATTTACTGTCTCATGGAAATGGCACATTTCCAACGATATTATCCGGACAATTATGAACACCAATGTGTGGTCCAACAGTGCATTTCGCGATTCCCCCTTTGTCCTCTTGCCTTGTGTCGGATTTTAAAGATGTCGGACTGGATAGACTTTGGACTGGCACACGGCCTTCAGGACTTATTCGCCAGTGAACTTTTCAGCAATAGAGACCCAGTTCCAAACTAATCGCATAAGCTAAGATTTAAGCTACAAAAGATTATCATAAGTGACTCTTCGGAATGGAGGGTACTCCCCACAATCCAGTACAAGTGACCCCAATATGTATCATTATTACATCGTTGGCATTAAAAACAACAAGTACCCAAGGCAACAATGGTTTGCATGGAATTGGCAAAAAACTGGAATGTTATATATTGTGTAATTGTAATTGTAGTTTGTATTTCATTTGCAAGGCCAGTCCCCTTACCCAAACTAGATTTTTTTGGAAAAATCCTTTTTTGGATGAAATGAAAATACCTCCAAATTGTGAAATTTGTGACTGGGTATACGTCATCAAACACATATTAGTTGATTTTGTGGACTTATCTACTGTTAGGCGACGATCCACTGTTAGGCGACGATTCTGCATAGTCACCTGCAGGACTGGTTCGGCGGCAATGCTGGCTAAGTTGTCACCAAGTTCCGTAAACGGTGTGAATCATACAATTAATTCGTTTATGAATGATTGTAAATAGATATAATTGATTAAGTTCTAAGCACAATATTTACAACTTAAGATTCAAAATGAAACATTTTATACACTGACAATTTAAAAATGTTCACACTAATGTTTGTTCTTTTCAGTTCATCTTATTTCTCTTTTTCTTGGCGTAGGTGCTGATTTCCTTTGCTAATTGGGTTGACACCAGGTTGGTTTGGCCGCCATATGAGTGTCATTGAACCCCAATCTAACCAATTGTGTACTTTTAAAAATATTATGCACTGGTTAATTCAACATTATCATAATTAACAAGGAAGCACAACTTCCCTACTGAATCAGAATTGTTAAACACACAACAGTTTATTCTAGTAGTGCCCGAAATAAAGCTGATAAAGAAACGTATAGGATGTCTTCATTGCGCCTGAGGAGAACTGTTTTAAATTAATTTACAACCAGGATCTAATTACTCGACAATGGTAAAAACAATTGGCTTCTATTTGTGGTCCTGATCGATTTCAATGAATTGACCACAGCCGAAAGCGACACATTCCACACTAAGCTTGTAGGATTACATTTTTGTCAGGCTTATCCGCTGAACCCAATTCGTCTTAAAGCTAGTGATCACTCGAGTGATCAGTCTAAGGAAATAGACTGGTTTGATATAAATACATAAAAACATGTTCTGAATTAACAAACAGGAAGGACATACAAATCACACACATAAAGACAAAGATTTATAATATTTTTAAAGAAATAACGCTAAGGTATGTTTGGATTTCTCGAAAAATATTATGTAAAAGAACTAGGAGACCTGTAACATATGCACATTTCGTCGCTTTTCTGACGTCTCTGTGATGTTCAAGCAGTATACCAGGATTACAAGAAAACGTCAAATCAGTCTTTGATAGTTTATCACAGCGTTGTTTAGATACGAACCGAACTACTTACTTAAAGTAGAGTTAAACCTGGCGCAAAACATATTCTGTAGATACTTATTTCAGCGCAGCTTCCCGGGAGAGGTGACATTTGTGATACTAGAGGTCGGTCTATACGCAGAGTAACCTTATCGAATATAAGCCCCGCCCACTTCTGTTTGGAACGCAAACAACACCATATATGGCAAACACCTTTAGATAAATCATACAGGATTTTTTTTATTGAACCTAGCAGAACCTATAGGATCTTACGGGCTGTCCAAACACCTGTAGGATCCTATAGGATTTTTCAGTAAGGGACTGCAGACATGTGTATTCCTTATTTACGACAGGGGCACAGGGTACACCATCATCGACACAACGATTGGTATATTAGGTTGTTTTATATTCAAAGCCGACACCCTTTAAACGATACTTACATAGGTGTTACAAACACAAAATACATTACGCCCACATGTATAGCGTATTACTTGTTATACTCTCCTGCTTTGTTTGAAGTTTTAACCTTATTGTACTTAAATGCCTTGATGTGAAAATAGTTTTGTAGTGAGGAGCGAGGCGGCACTGTTAAATCCACTACGTGAGTTTCACGCTAACTGTTAAAATCTTGCTTATAGCTACGACCGGAAGGCATCCCGAGACATATTTTATTAAGCTATTAAAATTCAGCGCTGGGTCGTTTCCCGTCTGTTAAAGCTAGTGAGGTAGAATTACTAATGACTGGACAGTTGTGTCTGACCATCACCGACCGATGGTTTACGTACAAATTTTCTCACTTCATTAGTGTTGAGAATGTTAGCGAAAACCCATATTGAAGGGGTATAGTCAAAACGCGGCTTACACGTACTGAGCCATGTTAGCATTTAACAAGGTCGGCACTGATTAAGAAAGGTGCCGGTATTTTAAATATCTCATTATATAGCTATCTTGCTTAATTACTGTTGAATTCATGCTGTTGAAATGCGGCTTACATGTATTTATTCATGTTAACATTTAGCCAGGTCGGCACTGCTTTAAAAAGGTATTTACAATATCTCTTTATATAGCTATCTAGCTTAATTGGTGTTGAATTATATTTCAGTTCCGGGTATGTGAACTTCCAAAGAGTTACAAACAGCAAAATCAGTTTGTGAAGTGTTATATACAAACTGTCTGCCGGAAAGTGTATGTCTTTATAAACGACAGTAAACAGATACATCAATTATACTGCCCAAAGCTTCCGACAGAGGCACAGGGCACACCATCATCGACACAACGATAGGTATATTAGGTTGTTTTATGTTTAACGCCGACATCCGCTAAACGATTTTAACTTAGGTTTAACAAACATTTAAAATGCACGACGTATTTGTGCAAATATTATGAGAAAACTGCTTTACAACAGATACATTTAGCCCACCAACTGACATATTAATGTTGGTCGACGGACTTGTTAAAATTTCCAGATTTATTTGACGGATGTTTGAAATTATTATACTTCAATGCGTTGATCTGAAACTTTTTTTTGTATTTTATTTTCAAAGAAAGCGGTTAGGTGGAACTGTTAATTGTTAAAAGTATAAACATCTCGCTTATGCCTACGACCGGAAGGCATCACGAGATTAGAATAACTAATGACTGGACAGTTGTGTCTGACCATCACTGAGCGATTGTTTACGTACACACTTCCTCACTTCATAAGCGTTGAGAACGTTGGAGAACTAACACATTGAAGTGGTATAGTCAAAATGCGGCTTACATGCATTTATCCATGTTCACATTTAGCAAGATCGACACTGCTTTAGAAAGTTATTTAAAATATCTCTCTATATATAACTATAAAACTTCATAGGTGTTAGACTTATGTGACGACAGTGCACTTCCAAAGAGTTACCATCATCACAACCATTTTGTGAAATGTTATATAAAATCGGTCTGCTAGAAAATGTATGTGTCTCCATAACCGACAGTATAGAGATACTTCAGTTACACTGCTCCTAATCAAGTGGTTCTATATATAGCAGATGACAGCATAACCACAACCTTAGAAAGACTTTCTCTGTGAAGTAGTATGATCAATTATATGGATTGGGATAGTTTGCTTTGACAGGTTGTAACGTAATGAATCAGTTTCCACTACATTTTCTTAACATTTATCATCGTATGCAGCTGCGGCGCCACTAATTTTTTTTAGTAACTCCCTCTTCCAGAGCTAGTTGTAAAAAGATTGTCTCAGTTAACTTTTCATTGTGATAAGCTTTATCTAACTTTACGTCTGAGAAGAAAGATATATTGACTATATATATCGTTCAAAACTTAGATCAAATAAATAAAATGACAAGTCCACCATCCCCTATAGAAAACTCAAACGTCGCAATACCCGTCCACAAGTATTCACAGCGTCTGTGGTGGGCAAGTTGATAGATACAGTACAAATTAATTGATATGGTGTAAAAAAAAAAACCTCTCAGATCATAAGCAACATCGCCACCTGACGAGCTAAAACTTAGATTCAATAACCAAATATAACATGAAGACTGAGATAAACTGCCAGAGTTTATAAGCCACAAGAAACCTATTATAGCACGCAAGGGAAACACAAATCTAAACAGCCCGAGATAAAGATCTGTTAAGAAACTTGTCTGGGAGAAAGATTAGTTTGATACATGTTTGGCGAGAAAACAAACCGGCTGCGGCAGTGTAGAAATGGAAAGCTTCCCGGGGTCTAGGTGGCCCCTGGACACTCGACTCATTTTTCACAGCACTTGTCTCCATCTGATATGTATATGGAAGAAATATGTGCCCACAATGATAAAAATAAAGACTACATACGCCAAATTAGGGATCTCCCGGCGTCCGTTAACAAAATAATTTCCCCACCTCCCTACAAATATGGCTTGCCCCCCCCCTTCCAAGATTTTTGATCTTGGCGCCCCCACTGAGTATATACTTGTGCTAGTGTCAATTTCTGTTAGAATACACTGACGTCTTATAAATGAAATACCTACGACCACGGAAAAAAAAAAACATCAAGCAACTATTCCTGATGATCACGAATTGTCACGGGGATAGTCTCCTGTACTTCACGTCAATAAGATCAAGCTATCCAATCGTATGAAAGCAGAACACATCATGATCACAATAAGTAGGTTAATCAATCACAAGTCACAACAATAGTGTGGTCAGACAAAAATAGTCGACAAGATTCATGATCTAAAGAGGATAACTGGACCAATGAACGAAACGACTTCAGATGATGTGTTATTTGAAAAAGAAATGTGTTAATGAGTCAAAACAATTATGAGGCCCAGGGCAAACATTTTATGAATGTAGGAGGAAATACATATATTTTATCTCGGTCTCTTCTGCCTTTAAGTGAAATCGACAGGAAAACGTTTTATGTCAATCTCGTCTGTCTTTAAGTGGAATCGACAGTATCGCAAACATGAAATTTTCGCTGATTATTTCTTCTTTCTATAGAACGCATAGACATTCCCGCCAATAGTTTAAAGCAGACAAAGAAATATATAGAGAAAATATGTCAATATTTGTCTTCAACGACGATTTGCCTGGGGATAAACAGAAGGTGAATTGTGTTTGTCTAAATCCGTTCATCTTCCGCAAATACCCGTTGAGTATTGGGATAGATTAAGATCAGAAGTCTGCAATTAATGTACATGTATCGAAACTGCTATACTCCACTTATATTAGCTTTGTTAAAAACACCATAATTCAACATAGCAGAAGTTGTAATCAGGTGTGCAGTGACATTTGAGATCGTGGAAAATAAACGTTTGGCATCAGTTGATGTCACTCAGACAACAACGATTTGTCAGCCCAGTGTGGACGAAAACAGCCCTCCGATTCGTTGAGAACAAATCAAGATCAGAAAAAAGACAAGTTTGTGTGTTTGTTTGTTTGGGTAGATGTTAACGTCATATTCAATGATATTTAACTGATAGGACGACCCAAGACAAGCGCTGGTCAGATGGAGAAATAACATAAGCACTGTTCCTGGGCAATGTGCAAATTTACACTGCTCCACACCAGGGCCTTTTGGATTATTATTACACATCAGTTTAGAGTAGCAGGTCTCCTGACCCGCGCCCGGACTACTGGTCCTCTTTCTACACAATCCAATCCTCTTGTCAATAAAAGTGAGATACCCTTGAACATGTTAAACATGTTTTATTGTGATCTTAACTGCTAAGGTATTTTACCCCAATATAATCTATATGTTTACCTATTTAAATAAGCTCTTTCAAGACACGACCACTTTTATCGTTAATTATCATAGGTTCTAGTCATTATATGTTGTCGGTAATTAGTCAATGAATATTTTGTTTATTATCACTATTGCTTGTATCTGTATATCAAGTTATTCCCTTGTAATCTGGTCATTATATTAAGTTTGCCTATCTCCAAGTTGTTATTGGGCCCGCTGCCGTGGCTTAGTGGTTAGCGAGCGCGTTTACTGAAGCCAACTTCGATGTACCATTCACAGGATCGAGTCCGTCTGTCACGAGTCACGCGACGTGGCTCCGGCAGTCGCGGGGGTGGTTTTTACGAGGTTTATTCCCGGTTTTCCATCTTAATTTGGCCAGGAACAGTGTAAAGTGGACAATCCGTCGTCATACAAGTGAAATACCCTTGAGTACGTCGTTAAACCCCAATCAAACAAACAAACAAATCAAGTTGTTATTGTTCAGGAATTGTGGGCATTATACCCTTCTGTTTTGAAAAAGGAGGTAACTCAAAATAACGAATTAATAATTACTTATGAGACTAACCCTTGCGGGTCTGGCGAAAATCATGTATGTGTGTACGCAAACAAACAAACAAACAGAAAGCCCCCTTAAAGCTTTCATCAAGGACCATAATTAAAAGGTTTATCAGGTTTCTAGCCAAGACATTGTAATCACTCATAGAGTTATTGTCCCGAATAAATAAACCAAGAACTCCTTTTTTATATAAACGTAGCGATGATTGGTTCAGCCCAAATACGGCTTTTAGCGATCCTAACTTTTTTATTGGGTCATGATAAATACATCAGATTGTTTCGTGTAATCAAATAGCTGATCGTTTTGGATCTAACACAATGCAAATATTGAAGATAAAACTGTCAATGCCAATTATTTACAATCTTCTATAATCTGTTTGTGATGTCTTTGTATGGCATCCTGCGATCGTGCTATCTTGTCTTTGCTCGCTGCCAGTGGTGTCGCTGGGGACTTCTTTCTTCCTCTCTGGCTGGTACACCGTCATATGAGTAAAACGACGTTAAATACGGCCTTTAACTCCAATCAAAGAAAGAAAACATGTTATAATAGATATACACGTGGGAAATGATAAACAGCCTATGACTTAGAACAGCCAACTAGATACAGCTGCTGAGAGATAAACAGACGTCCTGGGATATTATGTAATATAGCCCCTGCTAAATTATAGGCGCAATGTAGAAATAACACGGCTTCCTAAGTGACTAGGGCCTACGGTATCCATCAACTAAGTGTTTTGAAAAGTCTTTACCAGTTCCAAACATAAAGAATTTCCTTACAGAAAATCCCAAGGATCCTATAGAATTTTTCTATGAAATCAGGATCTTATAGGATACTATATAATTTTCTATGGTACCCTTTAGGATTTTTCCATTAAATCAGGATCTTATATACTATATAATTTTTCGAGGTATATCCTGTACGATTTTTCTGTAAGGGTTTTGCAACCCATATTAATTTAAAGGCTTGTCTTTAAATATTGAACAATACTATTTAACTTGTTCTTTTCTGAAACCTATAGGAATCAATACATTAAGCAATACATTGGTGTGACTTTTTACAATTGCTTCTTCTTTTGCGCCACTAATGTTAACCAAGCTATTTACAGTAACATATAGTATATTGTTTCAACCTAAAACCCGTCATTCAGAGTGTTCTTATGTCCTATTTTTGTTTTTGCAATACAGATTTTAAGTTAAAAAACTGTTTTTATTATGTTAGAATATTAAAAATGTGTCTCCAAAACATATGAAAAGATCTGATTGACTTTCTGTTAGTTGTCTGTGTTCAGACGAAGCTTCAAAAAATAATTTCCAATCATTTTTGCATTTCCCCCCAAGTACCGTTCGGAGAATAATTAGACAGGGAAACCTTACGAACAATATGAATTTGGAGTTAAAAAATGTGATGTTTTTGTTTTTATGGCTTTAGTAGTCTTAATCATAAAGTTATAAAATTAAGTCATGTAGTAAATATGATGAGACGTATTATAATAATAATTATTCGTATCTAGCAAAATTAGAAATCCCTTGTCAAAATGCCTGGACATCGTGTATCATTTCGTCAATTTGTATGTGTGTGTAAAGCATGTCACAATGTACTAGCTATCTATTAAGGTATTGCATTCATATGTATGACTAGGTGAACCAAATCCCATGTTAATAAAGAATTGATTTGAATTAAATTAATCTCATCTACATTTCTCTTTTTGGAGGCAGATATGTCAAGTCAAAGTACGCCTTCGACAAGAATTCGCTTGCAGTTTATGATAGCGGCCATGATAATTACCCACCGTGCAACCCATTAGGCGTGATGTAGTGAAGTGGCCATCGTCAGCGAGAAGCGAATATTGTAGCATGGAGCCGAATTTAATGGGATGTTTTGTTTAGACAGATTATTCAAGACCAAGCGAACTTCTACTCGCTAAGCGAAGTGGTTTGCCTGTTATATAAGAGGTGGGGTGTTTCTGTGGAGTGTGTTCAACACGCGATCCGCGATAATGAAAACATGTTCGGCCTATGTTGACCGTGTCTACATGCACATTGATTCAATGTCCGCATTTGAACATTTCGTTGTTCCGCGGTTGGGCTAAATTCCATGAGAGCGATTTCACAACGCTCTGTTAAAAATAAAAAGCTTGGTACGATTTCCGAATCACCTTTTCACCTTTTGGAGTGAATTCTAGTGATGACAAATAACTCGTAAATCCCTCTGATTTTTAACTATTATGTAATGTTAATAAATATGTCAGCAGGTGCCGCGGTTAGGTAAGGAAATGGCAATATGACCAGCTGATGTATAAAGTTTATTAGTACCGCTAAGACCCATTGATTTCCTTAGTGACCGTAAGAACGAAACCGTAAACATGGAACCACATAAGAACGGTTAAATACACGGGTTAACAGTTGGCATATGTGGTGTTGTTTGCGTTCCAAACGGGAGTTGTCTCGCTTTGAGCTTGACCCATTTGACCGTATATGGTAAACGCGTGCCATATATGGTGTTGTTTGCGTTCCAAGCGAAAGCGGGCGGGGCTTATTTTCGGAACTGTAAACTCGTGTACTCGGAGGCCTCAAACTGTGGCCGATTTTATCTTAGAAAAAAAAGGAAGCTAATTACGCAGTTGCTCAGGCATTTAATTCACCAGAAATACCACGCGATAGTAACTCAAAGTTTAAAACTATCTATAATGCAATTCTCAATTGGCCATAACAGTGAGCTTTAATCTTCCTGTATAGCACATATTTCAATTTCAATGGGGGGTGTACTTGAAAAAAAATATTTACTCTCGTTGTCCACAAACGTATGGGTTTGTAAAAATTAAATCCCAAGAGCTGTTTGATTTATCCTTGAAGTTCACAGAGAATTGTTTTCAATTAATTAAAATCTGCGATCCCTTTCATTGATAAGTGTGTAAACATATGGATATGCCCTAAAGGACATGAGTGCTTTGGACCAATTAGCCAGTGCCTAAAGCTACAAATCCGCCACTAAATCTGTTGGATTAATTTCCTTTTTTGTTGAATTTACTAATCTAATTTCTTGTAAGCAAGTGAATCGGTCGGTACAATAGAGATTTATGGAATATATCAAAGAGAGAACCTTGTAAATGGTTAAGGAAAAAATATACAGGCATCACATAAAGGCAAAACGACCAACAGCACATTCTGGACATAGTCCTTAGAAACAGGGACAGAGTACAACAGGATAAGTTTAGGTTTAAGTAGCAACTAATCAGCATACAAATATACCTGCTTAATGGTACACATGAAGTTTTCTAGCTACACGTTTGGAACACTATTTAACCTGAAAGGCAAATATAGCTTTATAAGACAGTTAATCGTAATCTTGTGCTCACGGACATTTCTTTGAGATTAAGATCATAGATGTAGTACATATTCCTAAAGTATAAATGATTTACATCATGATCCACAGCTACATGTAGCTCTCATCAGATTTCACGACAGCCTCAATTGTTGCATTTCAGGGCTTTAAATATCTTATTTACACACGGGTTTAGTGAAACAAAATGATTCCTAACCTCTCAGAATTTATTAAAGATTGATTGATTGGTGTTTTACGCCGTGCTAATAGTGATATTTTACTGATATGACGGCGGTGTATGCCATCAATAATTGACACTAGCATAACCAAGATGTCAAGGTTTCAATAATGTTAGAAAGGTTATTTTCATCCAGTATAGACCGCATTGCTACTAAATTGACCTTAGCCAGAGGGCTTTATTTAAAGCAGACGTACATTTATTATTAAATTTATTTGCGTATGATGCACTCAATTCACTACCATGACGATAACGTGGATAACAATTATTAAGTACTCACATAATTAAATATATTTATTGTCTTCATCCAAACCTTGGAGGATTAAGCGATGCAATACACATCAAGATCATGGGCAGTGAAGAATTACAAGACAAACACGCGGCTTACAATGCATGGCTCTTAAAGAAAACAAGTATTGCACAAAAACCAGATCGACTTCGCAAGGCTTCTTACCTCAGGGAGTATGAAGACACAGGCTCATTTCAACCAATCGTCCGGCCCGCGGACGTGGTTAAGTGGTAGCGTGTGTGCTTCCTAATCCTACTCCTATTTGCCGTTCACGAGATCGATTCCGTCTGTTGACCATAAAGTATATGACTGAGTCGCACGTGAAATGGACAATCCGTCGTCATATACATGAAATACACTTGAATATGACGTGAAAACCCAATCAGACAAACAAACAGATCAACCAATCGACCTGGACAACATAAGAAGGACTAGAGGACTAGCGATCTAGAACGTTGTCTACGAGGCCAGGCGTCAAACCAGTACATTTCTGCCTTTTTTGTTGTTGTTGCGAGATCCTTGATGCATTTGTAAAAGTGATTAAACAAACACAAAAGAACTTTTTGTAATATATAAAACTAGCGTTTCCATTTCCAACATCAACATACGAACAAATGTAAGAAACATACGTTGAAAACAAAAACAGCATGTTTTTAAGGGCAGCCAGCTGGATTCAACTGCTAAGAGTTGAACATATGTAAGCTGTTTCCTAGGAATTATTTCATACTTTCAAGGTAAACTGGATGCGCTATGTAAAAGTAGTATGCCTTCGGATATATTCGAAACTCAAGTTTTGCAATATATCTACACCATTATTGTGTATAATAGAGAAAATACTTTTAAACGAACTTTAATTCATTTGTTTTATTGTTAACGTCGTACTAAATGGTATTTCGCCATAAATATGACGACGGATTGTCCACTTCACACTGCGGTGGAAAACCGGGAGGAAACCTCGTAAAAAACACCCCCGCGATTGCCGGAACCACAACACGTGACTGACTCACATACCTGATTACCGACAAACAAACTCGCTTTTGTGAATGTTAAACAAAGTAGAATTACTGAGCGCACACGTTACATTTAGCCGGTTCCGCGGGTCCCACCTTATTGAATAGCGAAGATTCCGAGGCATGAAAGGAAGATGGGTCCTTCGTATTCGATCCCAGTATTTTTGTACTTTTTTCTGCAACGTGTTTATATACGCCAATATCAAACAGCTTGTACCAGTAAAGAATTCTGAGAATATTGGGGAGGAGGTACAGGTGTGGTAGGTTATGTTCGATCGAATATCAACACAAATGTTTTATATTACCCGGAAGCTTCTAAAACGCTGACATGTGAAACAGGTGTTAAGTGCTGATGACGTTTCGATATTTTCTTCTTAACAACTAACACATGTCACATGTTTTTTTTGTGTTTGTACACACAATCAAGTACAAAAGGTCCGTAATGAGAAAGGATTTACTGAATGCCCTTATGCAGCATGTATACTCTGATTTAAGAACCGCATAAATATTAGGGGGTGGTTTGGACCAAGGTTGATGTTTTAGTGGCTTGAACAGAGGAGTATGATTATGCAATTTTACATGAGCTGCATATTATTGCCCCATTGAACGCGTCGTTCTTAAATTATTAAGCCTAAACCAGAAACAATGCGAATTTGGTCAATGCCATAATTTGTTTGTTGCTATTTACGCCGAGGTCTTCTTTGCAGTTTGGGCTGACACGCCGCCTTTCAGTGAAAAAACATTTACCAGGCCTACGACATTAAACTCAAATCAAACAGACAAACAAAAATCAATTCACCCTGCCCAGCGCCTTGATCAGGTTAGGCACAATCGCCCTCTCTAATTGGAGGTAAAAAAATGTCGTTTTCTCTAAATAACTGCCGTTTATATTCATCTATGAAACTGAAACTTCTAGACGCATAGTTTATT
>JAVFBX010216948.1:0-11600 GCA_034783855.1 Mopalia kennerleyi | reverse complement strand
ACTTTGATACCACTTAAAATCGTAGCCATCTGAATTTATTGATAAAAGCTAATTTTGGGCGCTAGTGCCTCTTTAACATCGACTGAAAATTACAACTAGAAATGGGAATGTTGTTATTCACCAAAGCCATTTTCATAAAGCTTTAACTCAATATGAGAAAATTAGTAAAAGAATGACAAGACAGAATTCATTGATATAGTGCTTGGCTATATATTGACTCATTGAAGAAATTTGCTTGCCTCCACCGACCACCGGGATTCGAACCCGGGACTATAGAGTTACCGGCCTTTGTTATAACTATATGTTTTGAATAAATGAAGAGAGAAAATTTAGGTTTTATATTATCGAAGTAATGGAATCTCTTTATAAAAAATGTTAATGTATAAATTTCACACGATTTGGAAATAGTTTACTTACTGCAAGGGTCTTTAGAACATGTAATTAAACCGCTCTGGTTACATGTACATGTGTTACAGTCATCCATATAGGTCTTTCCAACCTCTAATTCTGTACCATCTTCTTTGTCACAAACTGGATAAAATAATAGTCTAGAATTTTATCGTTTGCTGGTTTCATAGAGCTTTGACACACTTTAAGTTATTTATATGATAAAATTGAGTGGGGATACATTGCCCGTGTGAAGCAAGTTAGTCTCGAGGCAAAAACAACCGACCAACAAAGGAGGTTGAAGTGACCCTCTGTGTGGGTTCATTTAGCCAGTTGACTGGCACGCCGTTTTATGAGTGAAATCACCTCAAGTACGGCGTAAAACCACAATCAAAAGCCAAAAACGACAACACGATGCAATCATGCACATGACGTATATCATTAGGGTTGTGAAGTAGATTCTCAGAACACTAATGTGAACATAGAACACTAATGTGAACACAGAACACTAATGTGAACACAGAACACTAATGTGAACACAACAAATGAACCAAACAAACAACCATAATCCGAAAACAACGGCACGATAAAAACATTCACACGACGTAAATCATTAGGTTTGTTAAGTGGATTCTCACAACACTAATGTGAACACGACAAATAGACAAAAAAAACAACAATCACAAACACACGATAATATTGGGATTAAATTCAGTTTAGGCCTTATGAAAAACATAAAGCTATGGCGCAAATAGCCCGCGAGGCTGCATGCGCCAACGGAACGAAACAACCAACCAACAAACAACATTAGAGTAAGTTCGACTTCGTTTGATTACAGTTTGTAACCATCAAGTAACATCTTGCTTGTCAACGCTACAGGGGAATTTGAGATGAACCCGCGCCATCTCTGTCGTACCGAAAAGTCACGAAGGGGCTTTACTTTTAACCACAGTTAAAAAAAAAACAGGTGCAAAACAATTTGAAAATGTGTTATGTAGGTCAACATAAAATGGAACATTTTTTTCATTTAAGAATGATTAAACTTGTTTAATAGTATCTTTATAATTTGCATTGTTTGTTAGTTTGATTGGGATGACTTTGGTATCTTTAAAAAAATAATTTAACCGATCTTCACCGAATAACATCTTATCATAGTCCCGGGTGTATTTATACAGCTGTAATTTGTCTGGCTACTACCGCACAATTGACAATTGACGTTTTATCGAATATCACTACATACAGACATTCAAAATGGTCCTGATTTATGACCAAGAGGGCTGTACGTAAGGCATGTAGATAAGCCCGCTTCCTGTTTTAATCAAAAACTTTGATTAATGAGTAACGTCGTGGTTAAGCTTATTTCATTTATGTACGGACGATGTACTCCAGTAGTAGGCACAATTAAAAAACGGTTTGTTAAATTAATGTTCCTTCACAGCTGGGCAAGACAGTGTGAATATGTTTGAAACATTCTCTACTCAGTAGTATATGGGTCTAATTGGGGTTAGTATAAGGTGGTAGTTTGAGAGTTTTTTTTAAAGCGACGGAGCAATCGTATAGTGAATCAGATTACTATGAATTAAAGGTTTCGCACAAGGGTTTCTGTGAGGTTTTTCGTTAAATTCGAATGCAGTCTCGTTTAAGGTCTCGTCTTTATTTCTCGATCTGTTGTGGTCTACACCCGTTTAATTCAACCAATACTATTTGTTTAACTTCATTATTGCATTTATGTTTAATGTTATCTTATATATGCTACATACATTGGTAAATTGTTGACCATTTTGTTTTATCTAATAAATGACATTATGATATGTCAAAGCTTAGAAAAGCCGACCACAAAGAGGTTATCTGTGTTCGAATTAAGATCTATTTTCTAAACAGACAAATATGTTGTCCCTGTTAATCTCTTCTGGACTATAAAGTCCAGTATTTCTTATATAGGCCGAGGCAGCGATGTCTGTCCCTATGACCTGTATAGATACTGGAGACCTTGTGACTATTATCAGAGGTGAGGCAATATCAAAAACTCGGCCAATTCCCCCCGTGGCAACACGGGGGCGGTTCATTGTAACCAGGAAAATAGGAGGCGTATTTTTATAATTAAATATTATTAATAGCGCTCTAGCATGGCGGGACTCAAATGTATTTCATCAATACCTTTTAAATGAGATATTGTTAAAGTCAATCTTCGTATTTTCTATATTGTTGAAGTAATATTTCAATGCTGTCTAGTTCTTAAAATATTTTGATTGTTGGGAATTAATTTACTCCTTTTGGTCGCGAATAAAGTTTAAAAAAGACCACCAAAAATGAATTTCATAGCTTTCCAAATTACACTTTTTGTGGAGAAAAATCTTTTGCTTACCGCCACTGGTATTCGAACTATAGTTTTCCATGTTTATTGATTCTTGATAAATGAAACAGGTCGTTCAGTTTTGTTTGTAGGCCAAAACAACGATATTAATAAATTTCAAACACGATAAGTAAATATTAAAGATAAATAACATGAGTATTTTGGAGGGCGAGGCTACTTAAAAAGTCGGTCATTTTCCCGACGGCCAATTGGGAGTGTTTCGTTGTGAACGAAAAATACTGGGCGGATACATGCATTTCTATTATTAAATATTACTAAGAGCACTTGAGCGTCCTGTGAACTCTTTCGAATTTAAGACTGTTTTTCATTAATACTTTCTGGCTTTCGTGAGCGGAAGTTATAAAAGGAAAGAGGCACATTTGCCGAAGATACGATGAGATTTGTCGAGATAAATTTCCAAATTAGGCTTGGAATAATTGTTTAGCATAATTGCTCATATACTTACAACATGTGTTAGAAGTACACGTTATTTCTCCATCAAAGTTGCATGTACACGTGTTACAAGCGTCCATGAAGGACTTTCCAAATTGTGTCTTTATGCCGTTAACAGTTCCACAACCTGGAATCATTGTTAAAAGAGAAACATTACATGTTGGTAACACAAACTTTTATATAAGAAAATCTACATGAACAAACTCTATGCGACATTACAGGTGTACACTGGAGTTGAGAACTTATTATCCGTCAACCAAATTCCTTGTGTTCAGATTGGTCAATTTGCAGGGGGGTAAAACCCCGTACACCCCGAGGAATTTCGAATGTCACAAGAGTTCAGGGGTAATATAAAAACCAATATGGCCGCCTATACGCTTCAAGTTTTATTTTCCAAATTAAATATAAATTATTTTTTAAATCGATTTTGGATGACAAAGAGCTAGTTAAAAACATATCTGCTTTCCAATCGCTTAATTTAAATGATGCTAAAATAACAGAAACTTGTTTTTGGTGGCTCTTTTTTTGCGGCGTCATTGGCCCTTTCGATGCAGAAAGCTGCGTTGTCATGGCAGTGCCTGTCGTCAAGGGAGGTAACTCAGAACGCAACCAAACATCGTATCGCCGCGGAACCTATTTTCTTATGGTTTTCTAAGTGAATAAAATCGCACATACTGTGGCTTGACGGATAATAAATTCTTTATAGGCGTTTTTCTCAGGGTGTACTGACTTTTATGACCCTCCTGCAGCCCGTACGCCCGTTCGCCTGGGGCTCAGGACGTACAAGTTTGCAGGACGGTCATAAAAGTCCGTACACCCTGAGAAAAAAGTCATTAAGTAATACTATCATAGGCATTGGCTTATTTCACAGTCAAACAGTTGACAATTTTGCCCATTTTAAATGTAATCTTCTGACTGCCCCGTGCGCTATACTGTGACTAGTCCCTCCGGATTTAACAAAGACATCGTATGTTAAGAAAATACATTTAACGTTAAACTTGAACATGCAAAAAAAAAAACCCAGCAAAAAAAAAACACAACACAAAAACTGTATGTTTTCAAAGATAATTTGCATTGGCAGGGTGCACGTTTGCTCGCTTGAATGGGATTTTACACCGTTCTTTAGTTTATTAAACATTTAGGACGGCCTGCGGGCACAATGTGCGAAGAACACCACCCCTGGCGTTACTGAGATAATTAACAATTCCGATTCTTGTTGCATCTTTGTTCTAAAATTGTATATTAGATAACAACGCCTTCTTATTCTGATTAACTTATAACACCAATTTATTACTATAAACCTATTGTTGACTGACGAGTAAACAATTTTGTTCTCAGACGGTCATCTACAGATCCTAATGTTTCCAAGAAACAGTTGACACAGTTTCAACATTATTCAGCTTCGTCACCATCCCCTGAGGTTACTATCCCCAGTGGAATATCCCCACCACCTGATGACTTTCTCCTTTAGAGTATACTCATCCTGTTGTCACATGTCAAGCAAGGTTATTTTCTCAAGCTATATATACTACTTAGCTTTGTAGTTGGGCTGACCCGTCGGTTCCATCAAGGGATTATAAAATATCAGTAAAATTAGACAAATAACTGTATAGGTAGCTCGCGAGGCAGTCATTTTTCATTAAGGTGCACCATTGGCTTTATTAGCATGTTATACAGGTAAAACATCACGTGACGTTAGAGAAAACACGTTGGCTGATGACAAGTAACGCGAGAAAGTGCACGAAAAGCCAATCGTGCACCGAACTCGTCAGTTCATACATCCGTGAAATTCAGGGTGGGATAAAGACACATAGAGGCCCAAAGCACCTTAGCTATTTAGGTGGCCCCGTATCTATGTAATTCTAAGTATTAAAAATAATAAAGCTTCAAAATGAAGCAAAACGTAATCGAAAAGGGAAAGTATTGTTTATTTTTCTATCTCTATGGTGCCCACTTCTCTTGATGCCTTAAGCTGGTGCTAATTTTACTTAAGTGATAATCCAACCCTGCGTCTATCATAACTTTCAAAAACCACACCGGCACTGATCGCTATTTTGAGCTACTTAATATCATGTACAGGCAGTTAGCAAACGTGCTATCTCTAACACACGTGATGTCTTACCTAGGATAAATCATACTAAAGCGACACGGAGCACTTTTTCGTGTTACTTATCATGAACAGGCAGTTACATGTCTTGCCTAGGATAAATTATAATAACGCCAATAGTGCCCCTAATGCGAGTGAACCAGTATCAGCCAATAATAAAGTGGATTGTGACAATGTTAATACCCTCCAGTGAATGAAGAGAAGACGAATCGTCCTCTTAATCGGTCAGATCCAACGTTTAACGGACCACACGTGACTCTGGGGACGCTTTGCTTAACTGTACTTCAGTATATACTGAATTTAAGTTTTATATAGAATATCAGTTTTACTCACCACAGGGATAGGATGAGCAGGCTATCCGACTATTCTCCTCACAGATACATACATTACAGTCCTGCATGAATATGTCCCCGGTTATATACTCGTCGGTGCCGTGCACGCATACTTAAACAAAGAAAAAAAAACACTTTGGCAAAATAATTTCCTTCTTGAAACAGTTGTCACTCCTGTGATAGTGTTCATTTAGGTAATACGTGTAGTAGTCATCCTTGTTTTAGCGGTCACTCTTTTTTAGATGTCACGCTTGTATTAGTGGTCACTCTTATGATAATAGTCACTCTAGTAATGGTTGTCACTATTGTAATTATAGTCAAACTTGCAGTAGTAGTAACTATTGTAATATAAGACGATCTTGTTATAGTAATTAATTCTTGTAATAGTTACCACTCTTGAGATAGTGTTCATCCTTATAGTTGTCAATGTTGTAATAGATTTCACTGGTATAATGCCAGTCACTCAGAGTGGCCTAACAACCGAAGTCACTGTAACATTGGTTACTCTTTTTTGGAAAAATTACAAAAATAATATTTGTAATTAAATTATCTGAAGTGACTTATTAACCATACGGTAACACCTAGACAAACTATAGGCATACACAAAAATAATATATAACATTACCAGAACCAGTTTATCAGAATATATTAAACAATAAAATGCATGTGTGGGTAATTACGCTATAAAACGACATTGAATTCGTGACTCTGTGCCAGTGTTTCCCATACAGAAGGACCCCCCGCCTTTAAATCATTCTGCAGTCCCCCTTTTTAACTGTTGTTTGTTCCGTAACAAACCTGTAGCTATGTCAGCTATCGCACTGGCCCAACCAGCTCGAGACCTGGAGGGGGCGAGAACAAATTCTGTCTTTCTCTTTCATAAAAACATATGATATATAATTTGAATCATTCACTTACTTGATGTCTTTTTCGTACACTGAAACACAGTACCACAGCACATACACGAGTGTGTCTCGTTTACAAAACCTTTCTCAAACCCGTAAAATTGGTTCTGATGGAAGCAGCCTGTAAACAAAAAATGGTGTGTTATTAATTTTTGTCATTGATAAGATTTTTTCTGCTAACTTGAGAGATTATTGGCTTCATTGGTAGGCCCACACGATATCAAACAGATTTGTTTTCAATGTTAATAACAACACACTGAATTGAACTTAACAACCTCTATGTCATCGATTGGAATTTGATTAAGAAGAATTTTAAGTTACTTTTCGACTGTGAATTCATCTTCACAAACTTAAGCAAATAACTTTGCCAGTTTCCCGAAAAGTATTAGAACCGAGAGAAACAACATAAATGAAACACAGAGAGAAAGTTGTTATTTGCAGTATGTAAAATGTTGGAACTGATAAACCAATTACAGTCTACTTCAAGGTTGACCTATATAAATTTGAACCCTTCTTTATTTATAAAATTATATATTCACGAACCTGAAGAGCTATCTTTGGGCTGACAAGTGACACTTCCTGACTCCTCGCAAATACAATCAGAGCATCCGTCTTTAAACACTGCTCCAGGAATCATAACTTTTTTCTTATAAGTGCAGTCTGCAAAAATAAAAATAAAAAATAAAAAACTATAACTATATAAACTATAAATAAATTAAAGATAAAATTAGAAGTATAAAAACAAAAACAAATCATAACGGGAACTCAGTTGGGCTACATGTTTAATATGTTAAGCAAATAAACATCCTTAAACGTTTAGAAGAAATGTATCCCGTGATATGTTACTAAAACCTTGTCAAAATATTAAACATTGGGCCTTTGTTTTTCAAAACAAAAGCTATACCCGTTAACACATTTATATAACAAAACGGAATTAATTGGTGCTTTGCCCTGATTTACATAGTCTGTCGGGTATGCAAAGACATAGCTAGTTAATAGGAATGAAATACATCAGGCAGGCAGTACAGAGTTATCTTCAGACAGATGACATGTATGTGGTAAACTAAAAAAAAGGATAACACTTTATTTTTTGTTAGGAAAATACATTCGGCAAAATATTTAATTCTGTTTAAAGCAATTTTATCGATTTGAGACTGGTGTTGATATGTACAAGGAACAGCAACTTTAAAACAACCAAACGATTAAGGTCATACGAACCTGGCAAATGAGATGCGAAACACAAAAACAAAGACTTACCTGACAAACACTGACTAATTAGAACACAGCCTGGAAAGTATAAACAATAATACTTGAATGTGAGCATTACAGCTCATAAAAACGCAAGTCACAAGAGCTCGATAGTATCATAACATTCGAGTTCGTTTAAAAGAGTCACCTGTACCCAATGTTTGTCAATGGGTTTATGGTTACGGAGAGGAATGCTTGATTGAATCTACGAGGGGCGTGGCGCAGCCAGTACGAGAAATCGTGGGGTGATGGGGCAAGCTAAACTTTGGAATGGGTACATTGTTTTCCCTAGAAGTTAAACAAAAAAGCATAGATAGAGGGGAAGATAGATTTTTAAAGGCAGAAATTTATAATTTCTCAAATGTGTCTAAAGTAAGCAACATTTGTATGAGTTTTACGCGGTAAGAATCGGATCTTTTCTATTCATTTCCTATATGATTTAAAACTAATGCATGACTCTATATAGTATCTTTATGATATCAAACGGCCAAGTGAGACCGAAAGAAGATATTTATAGTATAAAATAGACATTAAATTAGGAAATCCATATATGGGAGATGTTGCCAGATGAAACTGAATATTATATTATCGGGAGACAACAACAACAACAGACACAACAACAACAACAAAAAACACAGCAACAACAGCAATAACCCCTGTGTATGCAACATTAAGATCTGATCAATCACAGGACAACAATAGCTTACCGACTGTGAAGACACTTAGGGTACGATAACGACCGGCATCCATTCTGCGAAGGACTTCAAGAAAACCTGTTGAGTCTAGACGTCCTTCGAAAGAGTCATAAGCTAAATAGACTTTATCCAACTTAATTGTAGTTTCGTAAGGGTTGGCTATCCTTAATTTGCGGTTCAATGTATGTATGATAAATTGCTCAACTCTTATGAGTATAGGCACACTTTAGCCTTAGGTCCTGTACGCATATGAAGAAGACATCGTGTTTTATTAATTTGTTTATCTGAGATACACCTATTTGCATTGAATTTTAACTCGGTTTCTGTTCTACACAATTTAATTAGTCTGAGCTGAAGGCACTGTTATTTCCATTTCCCACGTTAACAGCTGCAGGCCAGACGTGTTAGACACCGTCATGGTTGCATGAGCGTCGGCGCCTATTTCCTCTTGTTTTGAGTCGTGCTTGGATGGTTTTATGTCATTTGACCAATGATTTGATAAATGACGTTATACTTGCAGCATCTTCAGAACCCTCCTACGCAGGCAGGAGGCTTAAAACAATTGTAGATATATTTTAAGGAGGATATAGCTGAAAGCAATTGCCTCAAGCGATATACAATCGCATTACAAAAATATTACAATAGAGAAAATTGGTGTTTTGACACGGATGAATATACAGAAATATCTAATAGTTAAATTGAAAGTTTGATTGGGGTAAGGGGTCGCATTTATGTAAGGTTGTCTAATGCGTGAAGCATTCCATCAGATGTGCAGACGAGATAGGTCTAGCTCTTCGGTTAAGCCTGTGTCCTGTCAACGCAAAACCATGCCAGAGGTGACAAATCTATACGCCACTAACGCTGGTCAACTAACAATTCATATCTGAATTTTTTCTGCAGACAGAATTGTCATTAAGAGTCTTTTCCCTACCTCCAAATTCCTCACTGGTATCATATCGCGTCTTGCTGAATTTATGAACCCAGTGACGCCGTTCTGGTTATCATACGATTATGTCGCAGAAGGGCGATAACTATGTAGCTAACAACAATTGGAATTTTAGAAATGTATGTGATGCAGGGAGTTATTCCCCTTATATGGAGCTTTCATACGAAAACACTGGATGACAAGAAGGCTATACATGTAACATATACGCAGTCCTGGCATCATTACAGACACGCTGACAGTGGTGTCGCGTTTGTTTGATGTCAACTTTGATGTGAGCTTGTTTGTTCAATAGTCGAATTAAACTTTTGCCCCGTTTTCCCAGTGAATTGAAGCAAGGTGAAAACGTGAAAGTCTCGTTTTACGCATTTTGACCCTTGCATTAGGAAGAAGCGGTCGCGGGGCTGGAAGAAGTTTAAAAATTAAATAAAATACGTTATTGGCAAAATGATATCTATACGTTAGAACATGGACATGTCTTGCAGCTCTTATGAACGCGAATAATATTGTTCAGAAACAAAATAGATTGCTGGCAGCAAGGCCCGTTTTGATAGGGACAAAATCGTTTTTAAGGAATTCAATTTTCCGGTCATGCCATTGAAGGTTGGGGAAACAGCAAGAGATAGCTGTTTTCAATGTGTTAAAATTTGTGAAACAATGGAGAGTTTACGTACACTGAGATACCAAACCCTAAGGTGTATATGGTGTTTGAAAATCGTTTATTGTATTAAGTTCGTAACTTTATGATACTGTTTTATCTTTTTATTTCTTTGTTTTTTCTTCAAATATATATTGATATCAATGGACGCTGTCACGAACCAGGGAGTCCGCTTTTTGAGGTGGAAATTTCTGTGCTTAAAAAAAAAATCCAATACCTTGCTCACGGAACTACTTGTTCATGAGACAGTTTCGTCATTCTAAAATATTATCAATTCTTCTTCCTTCCACAGGGTTCATCTGGTTTTGCACTACTATTATTTGCCAGATATTTCACCAGACTCTTTTCAACAGTTTAAGTAATAAAATTAAACAGCAGCATGTTTTTCGTTCAAAAAGTTTATATCGGATACACCAGGATATAAGTTAAGTTGTAACAAATGGTTAATGCACTCTGCTCATTTTAGCCCTTACTAGAACTATTTCCCGTTGTAAACGACACCCATGTTTCGGGTCCGGTATAATTCTGTTGTCGCAATGCATTTCGGTGATTATTATTAAAACATTTATCCCTTTTAAGTGAGTAGTAAAATACTAACTAATAATATGATTTTTAAATGCTCCGAATTACACCCGGAAAGTTGTTTAGCCATTGGTCAGTCTATATGGTAACTGGAGAGTTGATTAAGTTACGCTGGAATATAACTTCTAACTCAATTAAAGGGAAACACAACTGTTTTTCGTCCTAAACTTATTATTTTTATTGC
Source organism: Mopalia kennerleyi (assembly GCA_034783855.1). Lineage (NCBI taxonomy): Eukaryota > Metazoa > Mollusca > Polyplacophora > Chitonida > Mopaliidae > Mopalia > Mopalia kennerleyi. The sequence goes on along the minus strand of JAVFBX010216948.1, from coordinate 753 downwards.
ATATTTTCAAAGACAAGCATCTGCATTGCACTTGTATTCGAGTAAGCATAGCCGTTAATTAGTTAATTTAACAGGCGGGACTATTTTTGTTCCAAAACACGGTTGGTCATCAGTGTGTCAGTTTGCTTATGGATGCATTGGAAGGCATCTGTAACAACTCGGCGTATACACAAGCTTGGTCATCCAAGCGCAATGTTAATCAGCTGTATACATATCAAAAAAGCTATTTGAGTAACATATACGTTTAGCTTGTCTTCAGCTGACATGTGGTTTTCAAAAATCCGAGTTTAAGTACCAGGGTGAGATGTACACGCGGGGGGAACCCTCACTTTCGGCTTTACATAAAAGCATCCCCCACTGCATGCAATAGGGGACATCGACGACTAGTTGATATAGCTACCGTGTTTTAGAACAATGACGCCAGTTCCGCGTTTTAAATTAACTAATTAACGGGTACGCTAATTCGATTGCAAGTGCAATACAGATGGTTGTCTTTGAAAATATGCACACAAAAAAAAAGTTAAAGTAAAAAACAGTTATCTTTCCTTTTGCTTTTTATGCACCTCTAAGATGTAACTGTGACTGGCCGAAGGTCAGGGTGACTCGGCCCGTTTTACACATCCAAGAATTCAATAGACAGGTTACCTCCCAACTGCGGGTAGTTCACAGTTTCTGCTACACGTTATAACATTGCAGACATAGACACAACCAGTACAATTTATCAATGATACTCCACAATATCTCACGAGGCTG